>JADKLZ010011454.1:3588-14787 GCA_021533235.1 Biomphalaria straminea | reverse complement strand
TTAACTGGCCTATCTGGTTCTTCCTTAGATGATCCTGCCTCTGATAGCGTATCTGCCTTTTCATTTCCCATGCCACGGATGCACTGTAGTGTGTGCTGTTTGCGGTGCTGCTGTTAATGCATGCAGAGTTGATTGGGAGGCTGCAAAGACAACAATATCTGGAAATCAAACAGTTATTTGGAAAAAAGGACTATAAGAAATGCCGCTACTGTAATACTTGATTGGGGCTTGATAGTTTGCCTAAAACAGGGCTCTGCAGTCACAAGACGATGTGTTCCTTTTGATGGACCAGACTCGGAACTGTCATTAGTATATTTTAATAAGAATTCTTAAACTTAAAAAGAAGACCCCCCATATTTTACACATTAATACTGAAATGATTGAGGTCAGGGCATGCACAATTTTAGAACCTGTGTTTCCCGAGGGGGCGATTGAAAGATTTATTTTTCAGACAGCACAAAAACAAAGAACGGATTGGCATTCTTCATTTCTTTTAATCCCAGAGTGTCAGCAGACGATAGAAATTTATAAGGGAGGTAATGCATACATCTGTCTATAGGCCACGCAGCAGTCAATACAAATAACAAAGCCAGATTTAAAACTGTTTTCGTAGTTATCTCGAATCATAGAAAGTAATGTATTCTATAAATATCACCCATATTTTTTAAACTTGTTATTTGTTATTTCTCTCTGGTGCACTATTGTAAAAAACATTTCTACTAGGATAATAAAGATATTATTATTATTTTAGAAAAGAACGAGTATTCATTCTCTGGCGCTGCCAGGGTCGAGTTTCGTTAAAGAGAAACAAAATTCATCGTAGTCCATTTATCAGTTTCCACTGCAGAATTTTTCTGGTGATGTGGCAGGTCTGCAGCAGTACCGCCCTCTGACAGGCAACTAGAATGTTCCTAAGGGCCTTGAAGGAATCTGTGAGGTGTAATGTACTTCCTTTTCTCTTGTTGTAATGTTAGTTCTTGCTGTAGCTGATATATTACTAAGTTATTTCAGGATACTAGTTGCTTGAATTTCTTGTGAAGATGTATTTTCAATCCCGCGAGTTCATAGAGAAGACATTACATAACACGAACAAATACTTGAAGAACTAAGTTGACTTCGCATTAACTTTAAAATCATAACATTTATTTACAAGATGGGCCACAGTCTAGTCAAAAGATAAATACGTCTGATCACCCCGAGAACCTAGCAGTAACTGAAATCCTATTTCGTCAAACTTAACCTCTAACCCTACAGTCTGTGTCGTCATAAAATGTGCGTTCAATGTCGGTACCAAAAAGTGCGCAATTCTAAAAGACTAAACTAACTATCTAAAAAATGTGCGCAATACTAAACTACAATATCTAACAGAGGCCAGTTGTTATTATCCTCTATGTGATATAACGATGGGTTTATTATTATTTTGTACCATATAAATGAAATATTTTTTTATTCTTTTGCACTTCCAAGATTACAAATTGTCGAAGGGAAACACAATTCATTGCAGTTCCTTTAACATTGTAAATAACGAAGTGGTAGTACTGCCCTCTGACAGGTAATGAGGATTCTTTCAGGACAGCTTTTAGCTTTGAATGTGTCCGCGGGGTCAGTTGTCATTATTCCTTCGGTTGATATAACATAAGGGTGTATTGTTACAATTGTATTTCCTTTAACAGTGTCAATATCAAAATTTTCCGAGGAAGTGGCAAAAATGCAACAATAGTACCCTCTAATGAGGATTCATTTAGGAAAGCGTTTTGCTTCGGATACATCCGCGGGGGTCATTATTCCCTCGGTTGATAAAACAAAAGGGTGTATTGTTGCTTCCACAGTGGCGTAATTATTATTTATTATTTCCTCTTAAAAACATTATACATTATTAGCTGTAATAAAATCCTCTTCATTTGGTGAACATTATTCCTGTTTGGAAACCAACAGTGCAGTTTGCTACCTGTAGCAGTGTAGCTCATTGAGTTCAATTCTGATTAGCTGAGATGATGCGAGCAACAAAGTCTCACCACTGTCCGATTGAAACTAAACGCGGGGGGAGGGGGGGTAAGAATTCCAACTCAAAGAGTCTCCGGGTTGAGTCTAATAGAGTTTAAGAAAGTTAATGATTATATGAATAAAGGAGAGCATCTTTGCAAAAACTATGTGCCTAGAGATGGTAAATATGCAGTCCCTGTTTGTCGTCCAAGGAGCTAATGCAATTATTAAAGTTACAAGATATGGTGCTATTCTACTAAACGAGTATAGACAGTCTATATATTTAAAAACTATTTTAATGGAAAATGGAATAGAGAAACTGACAAAGAATGACACACAAGTGTAGCATTGTAGACATTTGCTAACTGTATTGTGAATTTGATTTCTCAGTGATCCATAGTCTGATGACTTCGTTTTTTTTTTGTTGTTGTTTTGTGCAACGACGAAAAAAAAAACGCGTTTCAGATTAGCAATGGAAAAAGTTACAGGTGGTGGTTTATCTGTATTTGTATGCCATTCGATTGAGATAAATATGCGCTGGGCGACATTTTGTAGTAATTAAAGGGATGTAATGCAAAAATAATTTACTTCGTAACTATATATTTACAGTTGTGTCCCTTAAATTGTGAATAACGCAAATTATGTCCGAAACAGTATTATATCGATGTTAAGATATTTTTGAAAAAAGTTACAGGTCATCTACTCCCGTCAGAATGCTTTAATATGTCAGGTGTCAAAGTGCCAGTCTCACTGGGCCCCGAAGGATCGCTGGATTCAACAACTCGGACTGTTATCCTATTTCGTTAAAGCGTCTCTGGTAGGTGGCCCTTCGAGAAGTTGTGTAATGGAGGTATTATGTTTTTTTTTTATATTTATTTTTTTTTTAATGTCTGAATTTCAAGAAACTTGGAACCAAAAAGTTGAAAGCTGCCTGGACCTCAAAATGGATCTTATAAACGTTTCAAACAATGCTTCTAGAAATGTAACAGTTAATGTATATCGCTGTGAACAGAATGACTAGCTCAATTGGGGAAAACTGTATTGGACCGTAATAATTTTTCAAAGGAAAAAATAAATAAATGACAATTTAACTTAAAATTTATATTAAACTTAAATCCAGTGCCGACATCGATTTTGAAGACTATCGCGTTAGGGAATTTCCAAATGTGAAGCATTATTAAATCACTGCTTTAATAAATTATCTTATGTTGTCTTATATAATACAGAAGTTATTTAAAAAAAAAAAGATGATTGCGTCACGTATTTAGTCATGCATATTAACCAATGACTTAAATTCTGTTAAGCCACTGGTTTTCCTGTCTAGCTCAGGCAACCCATTCCATGCTCTAATATCACTAAGGAAGAAGAAGTATTTGTACACATTTGTCCTAGCATATGGGACGAGGAATTAATTAGTGTTAATTGTTTAAGAAAATATTGCACATCTACTTCTAAGTCCAGATTTAAAAATTTAAAATCTATATTATTGGAATAATTCAAGACATAAGTTGTACATTAAACTAAAGTTGTTGTATTGCTTAAATTTTTAGGTATATCTAAGATAGGTTATGTCTAGATTCTAGACTTATAAATAAATCCAGATCTAGACTAGCTCTAAAGAGTTCTCAGTGTAGCAAACGCACGATTAGATAATAAATATTATACAATGCCCGCTGGCCTAAATAGAATCATTCAATCAAAAAGTTTACGGTATAAACATCAGGAGATGGATACCCAACTTGAGCACATTAAAAGAATATTTTTTTTATTTGAAGTTGTATACTACAGGTTTTGTCTTTTATTAGAAAAAATGTATTTTAAAAGTGTTTTTTTATAATGGGTGCTCACCCATCATGATGTGGCCGTTAACGACCGAACCAACATTTAAGCAAAAGCCGCTTGCCTTATGACACCTGTACCTGATGCGTCGCTGTCCTATAAAGGTGCTTGGTTTCTTGTTTGTGAGAGGAGAATGACTGGCGTGATAGCTGGGACAAGCCAGAAAAGAAAAAAAAAAGACCGTAAAGTTTCATTGCGGAAATTAAATAGAGAAGAACAAGCCGTACTAACTCAGTTCAGACTCGATCATTGACCTATTGACGTACACTTTGAATGGTTAAAGGAGCACACATGACGCCCACATGGCAGTGAGAACGAAGAAACGATAGAGTACATTTTGTCAAATAAAATAAAGTTACTATAAAGGGAGATTATATTGCTGTCTTAACTCTATTCGAGTTTTTATGCTTTGACTCCTTTGTGTAACTAAAAATAAAAAAAAATATATATATAATTAATTACGAATCATTGATTAACTACTAGGTTAATTGTGTTTGTTGGTTTGTGTGCTATTATCTACAATGAATACAGTTTTAACTTGATTCGAGAATGGGAAGAGCAAGAAATTACGCATTCTGCATATATACTCACGTGTTAGACACATTTTCTAGGTTAAGGAGAGGAAAATAGATATTCAGGTCAAGTGGTAACAGACTTAGTCATGTAACAAATTGCTTGTCTTTTTGAAGTTGACTACAAATTGTTTAAAAAACTGAAAATTTTTATTAATGTAACTTAATGGAATCGACACTTAAAATTAACAAATTAACAGATTTACTTAGACTCCCCAGCCATTGGATGGCAAGCTGTGTCCACAAAGATCTGCCACTGGTAATGTCTTAAGCCCCTTCCCACCGTGTGTCTGCTTTGAGGTCCTCCATGAAAGCGTTAGGGTTAGGGAACCACCTGGAACTTTTTCCATTTCTAATCTGAACGCCTTTTTTTTTTCATCGTTGCACAAAACAACAACAACAACAAAAAACGAATTCATCAGACTATGGATCACTGAGAAATCTAATTCACAATACAGTTACCAAATACGTGGACGTGCCTGCTTTCCTCGTATTGGCCCTCATTACATAATACAATAAACTAATTAACTCTTTGAGTGCGAATTATTTGTATCGAAAAAATGGAGTTTTCCGGATCGAACACAAATTTTCAAGGGGGTAGAGTTGCTAAAACAACTATAACTTTTTTTGTATTTTGTGAAAATAAATAAACTACTTCTAAACGGTGTCACATTGACACGCAAAATACAACTTCTTTGCTATTTCAATGCTAATTTTTTTGTATAAAAATAGCTTTGCATAAATAGATGTTTGTGAATTTCATAGACTTAAAAAAAAAAAAATAAACGTAACCAAGTCACCGTTGAAAAAATATTTGTGTTTCAAAGAAATTTTAAGTGAAGAAAATAGGAGAAACTTAAAAGTAGTCAGTTTTATTAAAATACTGTACTACAAAATAGTGTCTCGATGAAAACGACTATATTTCTATTAGTTTTGTGTAAATATAGACTACATTATCATTATGCATCGTGTTTACGTCATTCATAGATATTACATTTGACAGCGGAATATTGATGGTGAATACCTTTAATACTAAACATTAAACACATATTGAATGCAATGAACTATTTCTTTGTTAACTTAGAGCATTAGATAATTAATAGTTCAATCTAAATAAACGAATGGGAAAGAGGTAATCTAGATCTACCATCTTTGTCATACAGAGATAAGTACAAGGGCAACTCTGTAAGTTCGATAAAAGTAGATAGCTGTAGGGGAGACAACAAACAAAAAAGTAACTCTGTGATAAGTTTATCAGTAATGTTTAATAGAAATGGCAGATGCAGCTTAAGGGTTATTCTTGAACAGACATTGATTTAACTCAGCTGTTTACAAAAGCCTTAATCAAATTTGCTGATCTCACAAGACCCATCGTTATAATGAAATACATTTTTAAACCCGCATTTGGCGACGTGGTTCTTGGAATCGAACGGCCGTCTAACGGCTTCTGTTCCTGAGCACTTTCTGACTTGTTTGATATCGTTCTCCCACTGGCCGTCCAAGAATCCCTTCACTTCAAAGAAACCGTTGAGTGTCTTATCACAGTCCATCTCCACGTCCAATAGCCAGTAGTGGTCACCGTAGCTAACAAGGGATATATAAAGCAATAACAGTCAAGAAATTCAATAGTAATAATAATAATTATTATAATTATAATTATTATATAGAAAAGAACGACTATTGTTTCTGGCGGAGCCAGGGTCGAGTTTCGTTAAAGGGAGACAAAATTCATCGTATTCCCTTTATCAGTTTCCACTGAGGAATATTCTGGTGATGTGGCAGGTCTGCAGCAGTACCGCCCTCTGACAGGCAACGAGAATGTTCCTAGCAATGCCTAGAGCCTTGAAGGTATCTGTAAGGTAGGTTGTTATTATCCCCTCGGTTGATATGACAATGAGGTATATTGTTATTTTAGATAACTTCCATAAACGCTTAATCTCCAAGCCTAGGTTCACATACTTAAGCTGTTTTTCAAGCTAAGTTTTTCATTAGTTATGAGATAGTGGTACGGCAATGTCAATTATTATTATTATTATTATTATTATTCAAAAGGAATTTGTTTTACAATTTATGCATAACACCAAAACAAAAAAAAAAATTAACTAGAGAAAGCAAAATATACATTCGCAACAGACTCATTCTAAGCGCTTATGCGGTATAAATTGTCTGTTGATATAACAGAGTTTCCTGATTTGATAGTTATAGAACATCTTTTAGAAACTAAGACATTGGAACAAAGATACAATATCATTTAATAAATTAATAACGGGTAAATTCCGAAGGCATAAATAACAATTTTCATTAAATTTGAATAAATAGATACACAATGCAAACGTAATAGATAGACAGATAGATAGATAGATAGATAGATAGATAGATAGATAGATAGATAGATAGATAGATGGAAAGATACATAGATACATAGATACATAGTTAGATAGATTCATAGATAGAAAGACGCTCACTTACGTATTTAAGATATTGAAGGTCTCTTTAGACGGGTCATTGGTTGTCCAGATAGCTGGACTTCCAGAGGCCGGAACATTTGTCCACTCTCCTTGTTCGGGCTCAGCGCCAGACCAGTCAAGATAATTGTCTCCCTCCGACCAAGCCTTGGCCTTTAAAACATTTACTTCTATTTACTTTTTTTTTTAAAAAGATGGGATACGATAAAAACTATAACTATAAAACTCTAACTACAGAATACGTAATTTTTAAAGAAACAAAACACAACAAATCCCACACCTCAGAATAGCCAGCGAAAATATCTCCAACACCAATAAGTGAACAGAAGAAAATCTTGCAAGATAACAACAACCCGTTCCTAGATAACTACGCGAAGTCGTCGCGAAGTGGGCGACTTCTGTCAATCAAAACTAGAACAGCGCTGTACAAAAACTCGTTTCTTACTCGGTCAGGCTATATCATAGTCACTCGTTGATCAGGAAACAAAAAGGATCAAGATGACAGAGTGTAGTCGTTGGGTGAACTATTTATGTTGTGTCTGTTCTATTTATGTGAATGTTTCTGCTGTGTTGTCTTTTTATGAGAAAAGAGTCCTTGTAATCAAAAAGAATTTCTTAGTCTTTGTCCGAGACTCTTTAATTTCTTTTATGACTTTAAGAAGGATTCCGACAACATACAAAAACAATATCAATAAGACGACACTTAAAATACTCCAAAGTATTGACTACTTGGCAGTGCTGTGTACTTCCACAATAATAACATTTTGGACGGGTTTAAAGCCACACTTAGAGACGGAGGCGCTTCTAGGGTGGTGGGAGCAAGGGGGATAATTTGAAAATCCCCCAGGCCCCCACTTGACGGGGCCCCCAAATAAGTTTTTTTTTTACATTAAATATTAAATATTACGCAAAATGCAGGGGCCCTCAAAGATGTCAAGCCCACCAAGCCCCCAAATGATGGCGGAATCCTAGCTACGCCACTAGTTAGAGTGAGGCAATGCCTACTTTTACCAACTTTTGAAAGGATAATGGAAGATGATGTCGCAGGATACGAAAGTACTGTGGGTTTTGGCTGAAGAAGAATAACTAGGCTGCACATTGCGGACGACACAGACATGAACAGAGCCCACTTGGTGATACTAATACATATATATATAGTTCGTACATCGTGGTTCAATGATGACCACTTTGTCATGCAGGGGGCTGAGGGCTTTGCACTGGGGTTTTATGCCTCATCATGTGGCTGGTGAGACCTATGCGAGCCCGGAATGTTCGGCCGCACTCTGGGCAGGTAATTCCAGCTGGAGCTAGTGTCATTTGCCTTGCTTTCCTTCTCTGGCGTTTTTCTTCTGCCAGCGTTGTTCTCTTGTCCTCAGCAACCTGTGCGCCGGATAATACGTATACACTAAATGTTTGAATCATAGGGCATGCTACCCTGCCTTATAGTGGCGCCTGGGTGGAAACGATCGTAGGAGGAAAAGATTAGGCTAAAGGGTAGCAAAACAAGACTCCCATGGGGGTGCCTAAGTGGGTGCGAGAGCATCCTCATTGCACTGCGCGGAGTTGTAAAAAGCTCCCAAAACCTTGTCACAATACAGGTACTGTTACTCAAGGGGCCGTTACATAGATGACGTGTCCCGCATGGTTTAGCCTGGTATAGAAAAGTAAAATGGCGGGGTCTTAGTGTACGCGGCCTCTTGCCGCGAGTCTGACCCACTCACCAGAGAGAACAGTGTTCTCATTCAGGCCGGTGAGAGGGAGCTCTTGTTTCACTTTTGCTGGCCTAGAGTTCCAAGAGCCGAATGCTTAACTCTTCCTGACAGTTTCAAGAAGAAGAAGAAGAAGAAGCATGGGATACGACAACCAACACCGAAAAAAAAAAACAACGCAAATTAAGACCATGATCAAACAAGGCTTAGAATGCAAACAGGTGTTGAAAAAAAAGTTTTGAATAACTAAGAGATATTGTTTCGGTGGAAGAAACCGAACCCCAAACTACTTGCTAGTGTTGCACAGTCTTTATCAGACCAAGACTTGCAAAGCTCAAAACATGCTGGAAAGACAAAGGAAATGGTGCGCTTATTTTAAATGTGGCGATTTTCTTGAATTTTTGCAAATCTTAACGCTAACTGCAGAATCATAGAGCCATTGAATTGAGATCCTAGATACCAACTACAAAGACCTCATGATAAATTAGGAAATTAGAAACAATGGCAATTTTGGGCCATATGGCTAAAAAACGCGAACTCACGTTGTAATGCCCTATGACGAGATACCCATGGATCGCGAATATCTTTCTGCTGAGAACAATACCAGGGAAAAGAAGAGGAAGCAGAGAAAGCCATGAGAAGATAAGATCAAAGATTGAAAGGACTGTCATTGAAAGAGATTCTAGTCAATAAAAAAAAAAGAGAAAGACGGTCTACAGGTAATGTGTGATGCCCCAACGGTCCTACATATGTAAGGGTAATGTTAAAGAAACACACAATTAAATACATATAGAGGAATTCATTTCACGAGGCAATATATACCCTTGACAATTAAGTCATTCACCTTCATGAACACATCACTCCTATGCCAGGGAGCCTGGTGCTCCATTGACTCAAGGCTTCTCATTGTGACAAGTCTTTCCCTCAACTATTTTCGGGCATTTGTTTTTTCAGAGCACGTACCCAAAGATCTGAACTCTTAAAGTTCAGACAACCGCATGCCTCGCTACATTCACGAAGAACAGGAAGAGATGTTCAGAACTTGTTCAGATAAGTTTGTCTTTTTAATTAACTCTTGTGTTTATATTTGTAATATTGTGATTGCGCCTTGTGCCTATATTACATTTGCTAGCAGCGTAGATTAGATTAAACTATTTATATTCATTAGTAATATATTTCCGAAATAACAAAAAAAGAATAAGACCATGTACTTACAGCTTTATATGCATCGATGGAAGAAATGTTGTGCTTAATTGGGATAACGCAAGGGTTTGATTCGAGGGAGGTGGCGCTGTTACATCCTGAAAATAAATTTAAACTTCTCATTTAGAGAATTAAAAATGGGGCTATTTCGGGGATAGACATATTAACGTTTATGTGGGCAACAGTGGCGTAGCTTGGACTTTGCCATCATGGGGGTCGGGGGGGCTGTGGGATTGAGTTCTTAGGAGCTGATGCATTTAGCCATAAAATAATGGTGAAATATTTAATATTTGATGTAAAAAAAATATTTCGAACACTCATTTGCCCCCCCCCTCAAGTTGGGGGATTTTCAAAATTTCCCCCATCCATATAGCTACGCCACTGGTGTGTAAGCTTTATTTCTCAAGGCTCTCCAGTAAGTAAGTAAGTAAGTCTCCAGTATGAAAGTATAGATACAATACAATATGTGTTTATAATAGTGAAATATGAGAAATAATTAGACAAAGAGAAAATTTGATATCTTAGCCTTACTGAACTTTATTATTAATTTATTATAATTAATTAATATGTTGACAATTCTTGAAATGCGCTTTTAGGATTATATTTAGCTTGCCTCAATCATAGAGAAAATGGAAATACAATATGAACAGAAACTGCAAACCCAGAGAATAATTTTCGCCTAGAAGAATCTACGTTTTCTAGCATACTGGGTTTAGAGGGGGAAAATTCTCATTAGAGTTATTGGTTATATCAATATCTGATACTAGTCTAGCAAGTACCTGTGATAGTAAGTGTATATGTTTTGAGTGGCTATTAGTGCAGTGTGTGTGCCTGTGTTGTGTTGTTGAGTAAACAACACAGAAAGTGTATTTAAGTCAGGAAGGTGTTTTTTTTCTCATTGGTTTATCAATTTGATCACGTGACTAAATGTTGTTTGTTTACGATTGGTGAATGAGGTCCATTGAGACTCATGTAGTGTGACTATTACGGTACCTTCTTTTCGACTGTAGTCTAGTCCACCTCGGAAGAAAAGATTCTGACCAAACTCTGTTTTCTTTTCGATCAAAATAACTGTCCTAAGATTGGGGGAACCTTGAAGAAATGAAAAGCAAGACTTGAGAGATTCTAGACTAAATGTGTAACGTTTTAAATTGAAAACAATGGGGGTGAAATGAAGGAAAGAGAAATAGAGAGACAAACAGAGAGAGAGAGAGAGAGAGAGAGAGTGAAAGAGAGAGTGAAAGAGAGAGTAAGAGAGAGAGAAAAGGTGAGAGAGAAAGAAAGTGAGAGAGAAAGAGAAAGAAAGAGAACGAGAGACAAAATGGAGAAAGAGAGAGAGAGAAAGAGAGAAACTTAAAGATATGTAGATTAGAGAGACAGACAGACAAATAGATACATCAGCTTAAAGAGATGTAGATGGATTAGATT
>JADKLZ010011453.1:3591-18411 GCA_021533235.1 Biomphalaria straminea | reverse complement strand
CACAAACAAACAGACAGACAGACAGACAAACAAACAAACAGACAAACAAAAAACAAAAAAACAAAAAACAAAAAAAACAGACAAACAGACAAACAGACAAACAAACAAACAAAACATATACTATATTATCTGTGATGTTTGGCTGATTCTGTTTGAGTAAATCGATCCTGTAATATGATTGTACTGTCCAACTCACGTGCACTTTGTGCACTTACTCCTACGCCCAAACAGATAAACACACACACACACACACACACACACATATATATCAGCGAAACGTATGACATCTTTCTAACTGTTTAGTTCATAATGGAGTCACTTCATGTAACAGAATGACGTACAATCTATAACCTTTCTTTTAACCACTCAGGAGAAGATAATTTCTATCTATTCCTCGCGATTCTGCCGGAGTTGATCCCCTTGCGAAACCAATGAAGGGAAAACCAGTCTTAGTGTGAAAAGAGAAATGTCGGTGACAAGGTGCGACTCACGCATTCTAATGAGAGGGACGCCATGGGGGATTAGCAATAGACTTAGTTACACGAGTCGTAGTAATGGCTGATTATGTCAGAAAGTCTGAAGATTTGGGGAAAGTGCAAAATGTCTGTTTTACTTTTTTTTTATAAGCTAGTAAACTCTATAGTTTCCGTTTGTGTCTCTTTTCAGTTGGTTACTTCTTAGTGCGATTCCATTCGCTATAGGTCATACACATAAACAAATTATAAATGTGACCGAGAGGTCAAACATGTTATTAGAATTTAAATCAATTTTCTAATATTGAATGCAGGGCAAATCTTCTCTTGTATTATATAATACAGAAGTTATTTGAAAAAAAAATATGTTATGCTATTCTCATTAATTAACCAATGACTTAAATTCTGCTGGTTTGTCACTGGTTTTCCTGGCTGGCTCAGGCAACCCATTCCATCTCTTATAGTATTATGGAAGAAGGAGCATTTGTATCTTTGTGTCTTTTTAAATATTTGATTAGATTTTGATTTTATATCTGAATATTATGGTTTACTTTATTTTAAGTATAATCGCTACTTTACTTCTGTCCCGAAGGCTTTCTAAATTTAGTGAATTTACTAAAGGTGTTACTCTAGTCAAATGTGAATATTCGTTTGTTATGAATCTCACTGCTCTACTTGTGTTTGTTCCAATCTCGTTATGTTTTGTTGAGTTGATGGGTCCCAAACAGAGAATGATTATTTTTATTATTAATTTAACCAGGGTTAAATGTATGTTTGTATGTATGCAAGTCCCGCATAGAAATCAAACCTTTTTGACTGATCTTGACTAAACTTTTCATATATGTTCCTTAGATTTAAAAAAAAATGTTTCACATTATCGGGATGTTCCTTCAGAATTGAAGATATTTTAATTCCGTATCCAAAACTCCCAGACGACGGGGGATGGGAGCGGTCAAGGTTTGAACCCGGGACTATCAATAAGTCTGAACGACTGTCCAGCGCGCAAACCGCAAAACAAAGTGGGAAGCGTGGTCGAGAGGCTAAGTGCGCTTGAACTTGGCTTGGCTACCTAGAAGGGGGCTCGAGGCTCGACACCCGACTCGGGCAGAGTTGTGTTTACTGAGCGCCTAAAGGAGGCACGGAAAACCAACTACTAGATACCCCTCCATAAACGGGTCCACAAATGAGATTAGACCAAAGCGCTCTGGGCATGCTATAAGCATGAAAGTAGCGCTATATAAAAGCTATAATAATATAAAAAAAATATGTGAATGGAAGATTTGTAATATTTTGTATAGATCTGAATGAAATGCATCCTAAGTAATGCCCGCTTGCCGCATGTAACACCCGGCTAGTTAAGCATTTGTAATGGAAGCCCCTTGTAAACACCTTACAATAGTTTGTGTTTTTTAATTTTTTTTTAATTTACTCCAATCAATTTTTTTTTCAATTTTGACATTATTAAAACAAAATTTGGCCTACTATAGTTGTTCATAAATGTCTTCCAATCTTAGCTCGATCGTTTTATAATTAATACATGCATACAGCAATAAAACGTCTTCATTTTTATGTTCGCCAGAAATTCTCACCAAGTATAGGCCTATAAAACCAGTGGTGTAGCTAGCAGTGTGTGGGTGGTGCGGGCAGCACGTGGCATCAAGAAATACACATAACTTTGGAAAAAAAAACTTTTTTATTTCGTTTTTTTTTTTGGGGGGAAGGGAGGGTGCATTCCCACAAGCTGACTCACTGGGCATCATATACCCTAGCCACGCCACTGATGCAAACAGAGTATTAATGTCAACTACAAATCTTTCTCGGAGAAATTGATACATGATGCGCTGTCACACTTGCACCTGCTGAAACCATAATTGCTATTTACTATTTTGTGGCCAAATTGAAAGTTTAAACTTTGCCAGTTAAGCCTTAGGAAAAGCGTGTATACCTTCACAGGCCTTGTTGTTGTTGTTGTTGTTGTCATTGACACTCTGTCTTCTTTTTAGGTTAAACATCGTTCTCATTATCAAGTGAGAATAAGACAGTGATGTTCAAAATACGGCCCGCGGGTTAAATCCGGCCCTCAACGTGATTCCATCGGGCCCGCTAAAACGTCGGTATAAAGTTTATAATATTCCACCTTTCAAAAAAATGGTATTAAAATTTAGCTATTTTAGTTAGGGCCCGGATTATCTTTTCTCTGATGGATTGGTACGATGAACTTTAACATTTGTGCGTTTACAAAATGGGAGAAATTACAAGTGGATGTAGAATGTAGAATCTGATAGGAAAAGTGATCGGATCTTTATTTTTTTTTAGGAACATCATAATAGGTCAACATATTTTTTTTTGTAATAAAGAAAGTGGAGTCTATAAAATAAAATAAAAAGTATAAACAGCATATCAAACATGAATGACGTCATTCTTGTATTGAGCCGCGAATAAAAAGATTGTTAAATGATTGGAGGATCGATGGGATTATTTACCAAAAAAAGAGACAAGAAAATGAGTCGGTGGTGCAGCTAGCTAAAATGTTGTTCATATCTTAAATAGAAAAATTAAGTCATTTTTCGACGCATAAAAGAGATAACTTTAATTGACATTAATGTATGTACGTAGGCCTATTAGATCACAAGGTTTCAAAAAAAAAAAAAAAACTGCAGTTCAATCTCCTTTTGGTTTGTATCTTTTCGTTCATGTGGCCCGCGTGGGCCATGTGGTTAATTAAATTGGCCCTCAGGTTGAACTAAGTTGGACATCACTGCTCTACGATAAACAAAGCTGTGGTCTCCAGTTCAAGCAGATATCCGTACAATTTGTTTTCTAAACGGCTTTCTTTGGAGCAGAGTCGGATTTAGGGTATGGCGAGTTGGGCAACGGCCTTTAAAGAAAATATTCTTTCTAGTTTGTTGAATTTTCATGCACCCGAAGCTCTATTTAGACAGAAACAGCAACGCTGCTGAAACCAAACTGACTTACTGATATGGTGGTTCATTCGGAGTAAACAGTTTGTTCTTCTTCTTCTTCTAGCCAGCTTTTTGCTGCTGAACTGTCAGCTCTTTTGCAGACTGTGGCAAGGAAAAATAGTGTGCTGTTTTCTTCAGCTGTTCAGCACTCACAATGGTTATGTTGGGCTGTAGTGGAAGTAGGGTCTGTCTAAAGTGGGTTAGGAAGGGGCATTCAAAAAGGATATGGTTTACGGTTTCATAAGGTTGGGCGCAGTGTCTACAACGGGGGAGTTGTGTTGAATTTATTTTGTTTAGATGGTAATTTAAAAGATGTGTGTCCTGTTCTTGGTTGGAGGATTATAGATAGCTCTTTGCGGGGGAGAAGGTTTATACTTCCCAGTATGGTGGGCATAGCAATTTCTTAGTACAGGACTCTGCCTGTGTTTCCTGTTGCCCATTGGTTGAGCCACTCCTCTTTGTGATTGTTTGCTAACATTGACTTTAGGGTTAGGTAATTAACTGGTCTATCTGGTTCTTCCATAGATGATCCTGCCTCTAATAGTGATTGTTGGCTAACATTGACTTTAGGGTGAGGTAATTAACTGGCCTATCTGGTTCTTCCATAGATGATCCTGCCTCTGATAGTGATTGTTGGCTAACATTGACCTTAGGGTGAGGTAATTAACTGGCCTATCTGGTTCTTCCTTAGATGATCCTGCCTCTGATAGTGTATCTGCCTTTTCATTTCCCATGCCACGGATGCACTGCAGTGTGTGCTGTTTGCGGTGCTGCTGTTAATGCATGCAGAGTGGATTGGGAGGCTGTATAGGCCAACAATATCTGGAAATCAAACAGTTATTTGGAAAAAAAGGACCAAAAGAAATGACGCTACTGTAATACTTGATTGGGGCTAGATAGTTTGCCTAAAACAGGGCTCTGCAGTCACAAGACGATGTGTTCCTTTTGATGGACCAGACTCGGAACTGTCATTAGTATATTTTAATAAGTAGTCTTAAACTTAAAAAGAAGACCCCCATATTTTACACATTAATACTGAAAGGATTGAGGTCAGGGCATACACAATTTTAGAACCTGTGTTTCCCGAAGGAGCGATTGAAAGATTTACTTTTCAGACCAGCACAAAAACAAAGAACGGATTGGCATTCTTCATTTCTTTTAATCCCAGAGTGTCAGCAGACGATAGAAATTTATAAGGGAGGTAATGCATACATCTGTCTATAGGCCACGCAGCAGTCAATACAAATAACAAAGCCAGATTTAAAACTGTTTTCGTAGTTTTCTCGCATCATAGAAAGTAACATATTCTATAAATATCACACATATTTTTTAAACTTGTAATTTGTTATTCCTCTCTAGTGCACTATTGTAAAATACATTTCTTCTAGGATAATAAAGATATTATTATTATTTTAGAAAAGAACGAGTATTCATTCTCTGGCGCTGCCAGGGTCGAGTTTCGTTAAAGAGAAACAAAATTCATCGTAGTCCATTTATCAGTTTCCACTGCAGAATTTTCTGGTAATGTGGCCGGTCTGCAGCAGTACCGCCCTCTGACAGGCAACGAGAATGTTCCTAAGGGCCTTGAAGGAATCTGTGAGGCCAGTTGTTATTATCCCCTATGTGATATAACGATGGGGTTTATTATTATGTACCATATAAATGAAATATTTTTTTATATTCTTTTGCACTTCCAAGATTACACATTGTCGAAGGGAAACACAATGCATTGCAGTTCCTTTAACATTGTAAATAACGAAGTGGTAGTACTGCCCTATGACAGGTAATGAGGATTCTTTCAGGAAAGCTTTTAGCTTTTAATGTGTCCGCGCGCGGGGTCAGTTGTCATTCTTCCTTCGGTTGATATAACATAAGGGTGTATTGTTACAATTGTATTTCCTTTAACAGTGTCAATTTCAAAATTTTCCCAGGAAGTGGCAAACCTGCAACAATACTACCCTCTAATGAGGATTCATTTAGGAAAGCGTTTTGCTTCGGATACATCCGCGGGGGTCATTATTCCCTCGGTTGATAAAACAAAAGGGTGTATTGTTGCTTCCACAGTGGCGTAATTATTATTTATTATTTCCTCTTAAAAACATTATACATTATTAGCTGTAATAAAATCCTCTTCATTTGGTGAACATTATTCCTGTTTGGAAACCAACAGTGCAGTTTGCTACCTGTAGCAGTGTAGCTCATTGAGTTCAATTCTGATTAGCTGAGATGATGCGAGCAACAAAGTCTCACCACTGTCCGATTGAAACTAAACGCGGGGGGAGGGGGGGTAAGAATTCCAACTCAAAGAGTCTCCGGGTTGAGTCTAATAGAGTTTAAGAAAGTTAATGATTATATGAATAAAGGAGAGCATCTTTGCAAAAACTATGTGCCTAGAGATGGTAAATATGCAGTCCCTGTTTGTCGTCCAAGGAGCTAATGCAATTATTAAAGTTACAAGATATGGTGCTATTCTACTAAACGAGTATAGACAGTCTATATATTGAGGAATTATTTTACTGGAAAATGGAATAGAGAAACTGACAAAGAATGACACACAAGTGTAGCATTGTAGACATTTGCTAACTGTATTGTGAATTTGATTTCTCAGTGATCCATAGTCTGATGACTTCGTTTTTTTTTTGTTGTTGTTTTGTGCAACGATGAAAAAAAAAACGCGTTTCAGATTAGCAATGGAAAAAGTTACAGGTGGTGGTTTATCTGTATTTGTATGCCATCCGATTGAGATAAATATGCGCTGGGCGACATTTTGTAGTAATTAAAGGGATGTAATGCAAAAATAATTTACTTCGTAACTATATATTTACAGTTGTGTCCCTTAAATTGTGAATAACGCAAATTATGTCCGAAACAGTATTATATCGATGTTAAGATATTTTTGAAAAAAGTTACAGGTCATCTACTCCCGTCAGAATGCTTTAATATGTCAGGTGTCAAAGTGCCAGTCTCACTGGGCCCCGAAGGATCGCTGGATTCAACAACTCGGACTGTTATCCTATTTCGTTAAAGCGTCTCTGGTAGGTGGCCCTTCGAGAAGTTGTGTAATGGAGGTATTATGTTTTTTTTTTATATTTATTTTTTTTTTAATGTCTGAATTTCAAGAAACTTGGAACCAAAAAGTTGAAAGCTGCCTGGACCTCAAAATGGATCTTATAAACGTTTCAAACAATGCTTCTAGAAATGTAACAGTTAATGTATATCGCTGTGAACAGAATGACTAGCTCAATTGGGGAAAACTGTATTGGACCGTAATAATTTTTCAAAGGAAAAAATAAATAAATGACAATTTAACTTAAAATTTATATTAAACTTAAATCCAGTGCCGACATCGATTTTGAAGACTATCGCGTTAGGGAATTTCCAAATGTGAAGCATTATTAAATCACTGCTTTAATAAATTATCTTATGTTGTCTTATATAATACAGAAGTTATTTAAAAAAAAAAAGATGATTGCGTCACGTATTTAGTCATGCATATTAACCAATGACTTAAATTCTGTTAAGCCACTGGTTTTCCTGTCTAGCTCAGGCAACCCATTCCATGCTCTAATATCACTAAGGAAGAAGAAGTATTTGTACACATTTGTCCTAGCATATGGGACGAGGAATTAATTAGTGTTAATTGTTTAAGAAAATATTGCACATCTACTTCTAAGTCCAGATTTAAAAATTTAAAATCTATATTATTGGAATAATTCAAGACATAAGTTGTACATTAAACTAAAGTTGTTGTATTGCTTAAATTTTTAGGTATATCTAAGATAGGTTATGTCTAGATTCTAGACTTATAAATAAATCCAGATCTAGACTAGCTCTAAAGAGTTCTCAGTGTAGCAAACGCACGATTAGATAATAAATATTATACAATGCCCGCTGGCCTAAATAGAATCATTCAATCAAAAAGTTTACGGTATAAACATCAGGAGATGGATACCCAACTTGAGCACATTAAAAGAATATTTTTTTTATTTGAAGTTGTATACTACAGGTTTTGTCTTTTATTAGAAAAAATGTATTTTAAAAGTGTTTTTTTATAATGGGTGCTCACCCATCATGATGTGGCCGTTAACGACCGAACCAACATTTAAGCAAAAGCCGCTTGCCTTATGACACCTGTACCTGATGCGTCGCTGTCCTATAAAGGTGCTTGGTTTCTTGTTTGTGAGAGGAGAATGACTGGCGTGATAGCTGGGACAAGCCAGAAAAGAAAAAAAAAAGACCGTAAAGTTTCATTGCGGAAATTAAATAGAGAAGAACAAGCCGTACTAACTCAGTTCAGACTCGATCATTGACCTATTGACGTACACTTTGAATGGTTAAAGGAGCACACATGACGCCCACATGGCAGTGAGAACGAAGAAACGATAGAGTACATTTTGTCAAATAAAATAAAGTTACTATAAAGGGAGATTATATTGCTGTCTTAACTCTATTCGAGTTTTTATGCTTTGACTCCTTTGTGTAACTAAAAATAAAAAAAAATATATATATAATTAATTACGAATCATTGATTAACTACTAGGTTAATTGTGTTTGTTGGTTTGTGTGCTATTATCTACAATGAATACAGTTTTAACTTGATTCGAGAATGGGAAGAGCAAGAAATTACGCATTCTGCATATATACTCACGTGTTAGACACATTTTCTAGGTTAAGGAGAGGAAAATAGATATTCAGGTCAAGTGGTAACAGACTTAGTCATGTAACAAATTGCTTGTCTTTTTGAAGTTGACTACAAATTGTTTAAAAAACTGAAAATTTTTATTAATGTAACTTAATGGAATCGACACTTAAAATTAACAAATTAACAGATTTACTTAGACTCCCCAGCCATTGGATGGCAAGCTGTGTCCACAAAGATCTGCCACTGGTAATGTCTTAAGCCCCTTCCCACCGTGTGTCTGCTTTGAGGTCCTCCATGAAAGCGTTAGGGTTAGGGAACCACCTGGAACTTTTTCCATTTCTAATCTGAACGCCTTTTTTTTTTCATCGTTGCACAAAACAACAACAACAACAAAAAACGAATTCATCAGACTATGGATCACTGAGAAATCTAATTCACAATACAGTTACCAAATACGTGGACGTGCCTGCTTTCCTCGTATTGGCCCTCATTACATAATACAATAAACTAATTAACTCTTTGAGTGCGAATTATTTGTATCGAAAAAATGGAGTTTTCCGGATCGAACACAAATTTTCAAGGGGGTAGAGTTGCTAAAACAACTATAACTTTTTTTGTATTTTGTGAAAATAAATAAACTACTTCTAAACGGTGTCACATTGACACGCAAAATACAACTTCTTTGCTATTTCAATGCTAATTTTTTTGTATAAAAATAGCTTTGCATAAATAGATGTTTGTGAATTTCATAGACTTAAAAAAAAAAAAATAAACGTAACCAAGTCACCGTTGAAAAAATATTTGTGTTTCAAAGAAATTTTAAGTGAAGAAAATAGGAGAAACTTAAAAGTAGTCAGTTTTATTAAAATACTGTACTACAAAATAGTGTCTCGATGAAAACGACTATATTTCTATTAGTTTTGTGTAAATATAGACTACATTATCATTATGCATCGTGTTTACGTCATTCATAGATATTACATTTGACAGCGGAATATTGATGGTGAATACCTTTAATACTAAACATTAAACACATATTGAATGCAATGAACTATTTCTTTGTTAACTTAGAGCATTAGATAATTAATAGTTCAATCTAAATAAACGAATGGGAAAGAGGTAATCTAGATCTACCATCTTTGTCATACAGAGATAAGTACAAGGGCAACTCTGTAAGTTCGATAAAAGTAGATAGCTGTAGGGGAGACAACAAACAAAAAAGTAACTCTGTGATAAGTTTATCAGTAATGTTTAATAGAAATGGCAGATGCAGCTTAAGGGTTATTCTTGAACAGACATTGATTTAACTTAGATGTTTACAAAAGCCTTAATCAAATTTGCTGATCTCACAAGACCCATCGTTATAATGAAATACATTTTTAAACCCGCATTTGGCGATATGGTTCTTGGATTCGAACGGCCGTCTAACGGCTTCTGTTCCTGAGCACTTTCTGACTTGTTTGATATCGTTCTCCCACTGGCCGTCCAAGAATCCCTTCACTTCAAAGAAACCGTTGAGTGTCTTATCACAGTCCATCTCCACGTCCAATAGCCAGTAGTGGTCACCGTAGCTAACAAGGGATATATAAAGCAATAACAGTCAAGAAATTCAATAGTAATAATAATAATTATTATAATTATAATTATTATATAGAAAAGAACGACTATTGTTTCTGGCGGAGCCAGGGTCGAGTTTCGTTAAAGGGAGACAAAATTCATCGTATTCCCTTTATCAGTTTCCACTGAGGAATATTCTGGTGATGTGGCAGGTCTGCAGCAGTACCGCCCTCTGACAGGCAACGAGAATGTTCTTAGCAATGCCCAGAGCCTTGAAGGTATCTGTAAGGTCAGTTGTTATTATCCCCTCGGTTGATATGACAATGAGATATATTGTTATTTTAGACAACTTCCATAAACGCTTAATCTCCAAGCCTAGGTTCACATACTTTAGCTGTTTTTCAAGCTCAGTTTTTCTTAAGTTATGAGATAGTGGTAAGGCATTGTCAATTATTATTATTATTATTATTATTATTATTCAAAAGGAATTTGTTTTACAATTTATGCATAACACCAAAACAAAAATAAATAACTAGAGAAAGCAAAATATACATTCGCAACAGACTCATTCTAAGCGCTCATGCGGTATAAATGATTATTACATACAACAGATAGTTTCCTGATTTGATAGTTATAAAACATTTTTTAGAAATTAAGACATTGGGACAAAGATACAATATCATTTAATAAATTAATAACGGGTAAATTCCGAAGGCATAAATAGCAATTTTCATTAAATTTGAATAAATAGATACACAATGCAAACGTAATAGATAGACAGATAGATAGATAGATAGATAGATAGATAGATAGATAGATAGATAGATAGATGCTCACTTACGTATTTAAGATATTGAAGGTCTCTTTAGATGGGTCATTGGTTGTCCAGATAGCTGGACTTCCAGAGGCCGGAACATTTGTCCACTCTCCTTGTTCGGGCTCAGCGCCAGACCAGTCAAGATAATTGTCTCCCTCCGACCAAGCCTTGGCCTTTAAAACATTTACTTCTATTTACTTTTTTTTTTTACAAAGATGGGATACGATAAAAACTATAACTATAAAACTCTAACTACAGAATACGTAATTTTTAAAGAAAAAAAACACAACAAATCCCACACCTCAGAATAGCCAGCGAAAATATCTCCAACACCAATAAGTGAACAGAAGAAAATCTTCCAAGACAACAACAACCCGTTCCTTCATAACTACGCTAAGTCGTCGCGAAGTGGGCGACTTCTGTCAATCAAAACTAGAACAGTGCTGTACAAAAACTCGTTTCGTACTCGGTCAGGCTATATCATAGTCACTCGTTGATCAGGAAACATAAAAAGGATCAAGATGACAGAGTGTAGTCGTTGGGTGAACTATTTATGTTGTGTCTGTTCTATTTATGTGAATGTTTCTGCTGTGTTGTCTTTTTATGAGAAAAGAGTCCTTGTAATCACAAAGAATTTCTTAGTCTTTGTCCGAGACTCTCTTTAATTTCTTTTATGACTTTAAGAAGGATTCCGACAACATACAAATACAATATCAATAAGACGACACTTAAAATACTCCAAAGTATTGACTACTTGGCAGTGCTGTGTACTTCCACAATAATAACATTTTGGACGGGTTTAAAGCCACACTTAGAGACGGAGGCGCTTCTAGGGTGGTGGGAGCAAGGGGGATAATTTGAAAATCCCCCAGGCCCCCACTTGACGGGGCCCCCAAATAAGTTTTTTTTTTTACATTAAATATTAAATATTACGCAAAATGCAGGGGCCCTCAAAGATGTCAAGCCCACCAAGCCCCCAAATGATGGCGGAATCCTAGTTACGCCACTAGTTAGAGTGAGGCAATGCCTACTTTTACCAACTTTTGAAAGGATAATGGAAGATGATGTCGCAGGATACGAAAGTACTGTGGGTTTTGGCTGAAGAAGAATAACTAGGCTGCACATTGCGGACGACACAGACATGAACAGAGCCCACTTGGTGATACTAATACATATATATATAGTTCGTACATCGTGGTTCAATGATGACCACTTTGTCATGCAGGGGGCTGAGGGCTTTGCACTGGGGTTTTATGCCTCATCATGTGGCTGGTGAGACCTATGCGAGCCCGGAATGTTCGGCCGCACTCTGGGCAGGTAATTCCAGCTGGAGCTAGTGTCATTTGCCTTGCTTTCCTTTTCTGGCGTTTTTCTTCTGCCAGCGTTGTTCTCTTGTCCTCAGCAACCTGTGCGCCGGATAATACGTATACACTAAATGTTTGAATCATAGGGCATGCTACCCTGCCTTATAGTGGCGCCCGGGTGGAAACGATCGTAGGAGGAAAAGATTAGGCTAAAGGGTAGCAAAATAAGACTCCCATGGGGGTGCCTAAGTGGGTGCGAGAGCATCCTCATTGCACTGCGCGGAGTTGTAAAAAAGCTCCCAAAACCTTGTCACAATACAGGTAATGTTACTCAAGGGGCCGTTACATAGATGACGTGTCCCGCATGGTTTAGCCTGGTATAGAAAAGTAAAATGGCGGGGTCTTAGTGTACGCGGCCTCTTGCCGCGAGTCTGACCCACTCACCAGAGAGAACAGTGTTCTCATTCAGGCCGGTGAGAGGGAGCTCTTGTTTCACTTTTGCTGGCCTAGAGTTCCAAGAGCCGAATGCTTAACTCTTCCTGACAGTTTCAAGAAGAAGAAGAAGAAGAAGCATGGGATACGACAACCAACACCAAAAAAAAAAAAAAAACGCAAATTAAGACCATGATCAAACAAGTCTTTAGAATGCAAACAGGTGTTGAAAAAAAACGTTTTGAATAACTAAGAGCTATCGTTTCGGTGGAAGAAACCGAACCCCAAACTACTTGCTAGTGTTGCACAGTCTACATCAGACCAAGACTTGCAAAGCTCAAAACATGCTGGAAAGACAAAGGAAATGGTGCGCTTATTTTAAATGTGGCGATTTTCTTGAATTTTTGCAAATCTTAACGATAACTGCAGAATCATAGAGCCATAGAATTGAGATCCTACATACCAACTACAAAGACCTCATGATAAATTAGGAAATTAGAAACAATGGCAATTTTGGGCCATATGGCTAAAAAACGCTGTAAGGCCCTATGACGACATCCCCATGGATCGCGAATATCTTTCTGCTGGGAACAATACCAGGGAAAAGAAGAGGAAGCAGAGAAAGCCATGAGAAGATAAGATCAAAGATTGAAAGGACTGTCATTGAAAGAGATTCTAGTCAATAAAAAAAAAAAAGAGAAAGACGGTCTACAGGTAATGTGTGATGCCACAACGGCCCCACTTATGTAAGGGTAATGCTAAAGAAACACACAATTAAATACATATAGAGGAATTCATTTCACGAGGCAATTTATACCCTTGACAATTAAGTCATTCACCTTCATGAACACATCTCTCCTATGCCAGAGAGCCTGGTGCTCCATTGACTCAAGGCTTCTCATTATGACATGTCTTTCCCTCAACTATTTGCGGGCATTTGTTTTGTTTTTTTCAGAGCACGTACCAAAAGATCTGAACTCTTAAAGTTCAGACAACCGCATGCCTCGCTACATTCACGAAGAACAGGAAGAGATGTTCAGAACTTGTTCAGATAAGTTTGTCTTTTTAATTAACTCTTGTGTTTATATTTGTAATATTGTGATTGCGCCTTGTGCCTATATTACATTTGCTAGCAGCGTAGATTAGATTAAACTATTTATATTCATTAGTAATATATTTCCGAAATAACAAAAAAAGAATAAGACCATGTACTTACAGCTTTATATGCATCGATGGAAGAAATGTTGTGCTTAATTGGGATAACGCAAGGGTTTGATTCGAGGGAGGTGGCGCTGTTACATCCTGAAAATAAATTTAAACTTCTCATTTAGAGAATTAAAAATGGGGCTATTTCGGGGATAGACATATTAACGTTTATGTGGGCAACAGTGGCGTAGCTTGGACTTTGCCATCATGGGGGTCGGGGGGGCTGTGGGATTGAGTTCTTAGGAGCTGATGCATTTAGCCATAAAATAATGGTGAAATATTTAATATTTGATGTAAAAAAAATATTTCGAACACTCATTTGCCCCCCCCCTCAAGTTGGGGGATTTTCAAAATTTCCCCCATCCATATAGCTACGCCACTGGTGTGTAAGCTTTATTTCTCAAGGCTCTCCAGTAAGTAAGTAAGTAAGTCTCCAGTATGAAAGTATAGATACAATACAATATGTGTTTATAATAGTGAAATATGAGAAATAATTAGACAAAGAGAAAATTTGATATCTTAGCCTTACTGAACTTTATTATTAATTTATTATAATTAATTAATATGTTGACAATTCTTGAAATGCGCTTTTAGGATTATATTTAGCTTGCCTCAATCATAGAGAAAATGGAAATACAATATGAACAGAAACTGCAAACCCAGAGAATAATTTTCGCCTAGAAGAATCTACGTTTTCTAGCATACTGGGTTTAGAGGGGGAAAATTCTCATTAGAGTTATTGGTTATATCAATATCTGATACTAGTCTAGCAAGTACCTGTGATAGTAAGTGTATATGTTTTGAGTGGCTATTAGTGCAGTGTGTGTGCCTGTGTTGTGTTGTTGAGTAAACAACACAGAAAGTGTATTTAAGTCAGGAAGGTGTTTTTTTTCTCATTGGTTTATCAATTTGATCACGTGACTAAATGTTGTTTGTTTACGATTGGTGAATGAGGTCCATTGAGACTCATGTAGTGTGACTATTACGGTACCTTCTTTTCGACTGTAGTCTAGTCCACCTCGGAAGAAAAGATTCTGACCAAACTCTGTTTTCTTTTCGATCAAAATAACTGTCCTAAGATTGGGGGAACCTTGAAGAAATGAAAAGCAAGACTTGAGAGATTCTAGACTAAATGTGTAACGTTTTAAATTGAAAACAATGGGGGTGAAATGAAGGAAAGAGAAATAGAGAGACAAACAGAGAGAGAGAGAGAGAGAGAGAGAGTGAAAGAGAGAGTGAAAGAGAGAGTAAGAGAGAGAGAAAAGGTGAGAGAGAAAGAAAGTGAGAGAGAAAGAGAAAGAAAGAGAACGAGAGACAAAATGGAGAAAGAGAGAGAGAGAAAGAGAGAAACTTAAAGATATGTAGATTAGAGAGACAGACAGACAAATAGATACATCAGCTTAAAGAGATGTAGATGGATTAGATT
>JADKLZ010011435.1:1119-14104 GCA_021533235.1 Biomphalaria straminea | reverse complement strand
GTTTCGTCCACCTAGGTTTTAGTTTCGTCCACCTAGGTTTTAGTTTCCACGAAGGTACGAGTTGAATAGAATAATTCAAAAAATACCGAATCAAACGTAACATATTTTCTTCGCAAATGCTGCACATATTTTAGTTTTTCCATTCAAGAAAAAGAATAATATATATAATTAAAACCTAGCATCATTTTTTTTTAAATCAATCATGTAATATCTTTTTGATGACTCAAAATTTAACCAAACACACACAATACCAGTGGCGTAGCATCCATGGCGCGAAGGGCCCACGACCATTTAGGGCCCCAACACGATGGTGAAACAACCATGGCTCCAGGGCCCCTCTATGCAACATAAGCTCTATCTTAGGGCCTCCATGAAATACTTAGTAGTTACATACAATATCTGGACCTAATGGGGGCCCCATATCTAAAATATATAAGGCATTTTCAACTGTAAATACGACACTACATGGTAGGTAGGGGTTTCATTTCGCCTGGTCCCATGACAAATTGTGGCCTGCCTTACACTGCAATTTTGTTTTAAAAAAATGATTTAAAAAGTTAAAAAGTTTCCTTAAAATATCCTGAACGTCATCTCAAACTTTATATTTACTTCAAAACATAGGCCTAACCCTTCTTTTTTTAAATAGTTGAAACTGCTTTCATCAGGTTTATTGTAATGTGGTGACGGTGCGTTGGTGGTGATGTTTAGGTCCCATACTTTCTTCTTTCTTTTTCCATGTATGTTAATTAAGCCGTTGATAGTAGTAGGCTACCTTTTTTTTTTTTTTGCTTTTTTAAAAAGTAAGAATCTTTTTTTTTATCCATTACCAGAACTCTAGATTTATACTAAATTATGTATTAAACAAGTAAAAGAAACATCATATTCTGTTTATTTTGGGAAACATTAAAGATATTAACTTTTTAGCTACTTATTGTGACTGTATTGAGGAGGAGGTTTATAGATCTAACACACATTTCTAAAATAGCAATAACTACATTTATCGTGGGATAGTGTCTTTCATGTGAATGGCTAAACAAAGAGCACATCGAAAAGTTGACAATTACTGACTGAAAGTAATTCATCGCAGAGTAAATGATAGTTGTAACTTTAAACTTCAAGAACCTTTCATTTAGTGGTCGTCGTAAAGTCTATCGTTTAGGTGACACAAGTAACAACAATAATGTCTTAGCAATACATACATTCTTAAGAAAACAAAAACACAACCTTTTACCTCGACCCACAAATTCAAAAAGAGATAATAGACTTGAGCAATGCAATTTTAGCAAAACACCTAAAGGAGATCCACATCTGTGCTATTTTTCTCTAACATGGTTCTCTAACATGGTTGCCTTATAGTGGCCTAACCTTACCCTGTAAATCCCAATCAATATTCTAGACTCAATGTGTTGTAACAACTGGGATTCTAGTCAGGAAATTTAGAATGTCCAGCCACCTCAAAATGTTAGGGAAACAATGGTTGGTCATTATGCCAGCTGAAGGTGATTGCTGAGGTCAAATTAATAGCAGATTAATATTTATATCATTAACATTATGAAAATGAAGATTGTTATCTAAATGTTACAAATAAAAACAGCACAAACGAAAACTATCAAAGATAAGTAAAAATATAAATTCTAATAGAAAGTTTTTTTATTGGAATTCCAATTCTGAAGAGTAGTCACAGAGTTCAAATAAACAGTCACAATGTGTACATTAGTGTGCTATTACTAGGACCAAAACAAAAAAGTAATGTAATACAAACAATCCTATCAGAATTATAAATAACTACAAATGTTCTAATGATCAACCCTTTAGGTAAGGATTGAGATGACCTAGACCTTGGCATGCGATGACAACAGTTTTGTTCTCTTGCTCTGTTAGGGTGAAGCGTGCCTGCAGAGAGACCATACACAATGAAAACTAACAGAGGTCAATTGTATACATGACATAAGGATACTAGAATAAATTTTAACTAATCCAGTCTAATTACCTTTTTTTTTTCAGTGGGAAAATAGTTTGCATCTATAATTAATTTTATTTTAAATTACATATTTTAGTGCCTTTTTTGGCTTGAAACTTTTTAAAGTTTTAAGTTTATTGTAAAAAGACGTTTTATGACTGCTAGGGAATCTAAACTATTTTCTCTCCAAATGCTAAAATGACTGATCAATAAAGAGATCTATACAGCTGCTGAATTGAAATTTGTAAACATTTTCCTTTAACATTCTCATTAAAAAATGGTTTTGATAGATTTGAAGGTCTAAACACAGCAATGGAAAAAAAATCAAAAGCTGTCTATTAAACCTTTGGATTTAATTTTGGTATTTTATATCAATAAGTTTATTTATTTTATTTTATTTATTTTGTGTTTTTAAATTAATATATTAATTAATATATATTAATACTACTACTAGCATAATTTCTAATATATCAGTGCATGCTTAGCTAGGATTTATGCATATTTTATGTATGTATGTTTTTAGAAAGCATTTTTCCATGGTTAATTGTATTATTAATAATAAAAACCGTGTAGATTCTTAATTTTAATTTTAACGGTCTAGCTGTTGTTACAATACTTGTATATGGCATTACAGACTTTATATGTTGTGAACCCAGGGATATTACAATTTTATCATCTTTTATATTGTAGATACAATAATTTCTATATAAAGAATTCAAAATTTGCATTAAAATTACTAAAAACTGACAGCTCCTATGAATCGACTTAATGATTTATTCAACACCCTGACACCTACAAATCTTAACTTGTCCATGAAAACATGAATAAGAGTTAAATAAAAAACAGGTCATATTTAAATAAGTCAGCTGTACCAGACCTTCCACAAGACAGGGAACTGAACACAATGTCAACCAATGGGTGCAGATTATGTTCTTGTAAAAGTAGAAGTTGTTTAACTCTATAATGTATATGACTATCTATATTAGCATAGAATATTGTTTTAACATATATGCACTTGTCTAGAATTTGAAAGATATCTTGAAGATTCTTATACCTGTGTCATTAACTGGACAACATGGATTGCTGTTCTTGTGTGAAGAGTTAAGGGACCTGATAAAACTTTGCTCTGTCCTTCAGCCAGAGCCATAAGAAGAATAATCTGAAATAAGATTTAGGGAAAACATCTAGACATTTCAAGAAGCTTCAGTCAATGGAATAGGAGACATCTACATCTAGACATTGGAAGAAGCTTCAGTCAATGTAATAGGATTCAAAAGTCTAAGATTAAAACAAATTATTACAGAAAATAATTGTATCAAGTATACTGAAAGTATCTTTCTCATCCTATCCATCATCAAATAAAAAAACAATTCACATACCAAAAAGAAATGATAACTTTAAACAATTGCAGATGGCTACTATTATTACTAATTCTGCATTCTTCTTTTTGTGTAGAGACAGTATTAGGCATTGAAAAAGGTCTACAATAAATACATGAACCTTTAAGACTAAGAGGTTAGGGTTAAAATGTTTTTTTACAAAGCTTATATCAATTCACTATGTGTGTCTGTCTGGTAAAATGTTTGAACATGTATTATCTCCCTTTTTCCATTCTCTGATCAAGTTAAAACTTTGTACAAGTATTCACTGAACCTGACAAGAGCTGAATCAATAAACAAAAATTAAACAGTTTGTTACTTTTTTTATTGATGATTACTTATTTTGTTTCATATAAAAAAGGGAAATAAATGCTGCTTAATGAGAGATGTGGATGTATATATGGATTAAATTCCCTTATTACATTTTGACAGTTTTTTTCTCCCACTTCCCTTTCTCTGATCAAGTTGATTCCTTAGCCAAGAATCAATAAAAAAATTTAATAACCAGTTAGTTAATAAGTACTAATTAATTAAATTTGTTTTTTATAGCAGAAAGGGAAAAAGAAACCCTGTAATTTTCAGATAAATGACAGTAATTAGCATTCTTTCCTTTAGATGAGCTTTGTTTTCAAAAATAATTATTTTTTCTATTGCCTGTTTTTTTTTATGGAGATTAAAAAATGTAGTAGGAAAGGGAGGAAGCAGAAATACATCCAGCCTTAAAAACAGTTGACAATATTCAAAGGCCTGAAAAACAATAGGATTGATTTAGGTTTTTAACTGGATTTGCAAAATGACTTGTAATGTCTATTGATTGCAGGCTGACCTGATCTTGTAAGTACTGGTCAACACAACCTTTGCTGTCAATTGCTTCCATTAGTTCTTTTACAGCTGCTGTACCAGCATCCTCTGCAGGTGTTCCTGAAAAACATCAAAAACACACAAAACAGTGAGTCCAACATTAGGAAGTGAACAACTGTTAGAATATTAACAAAGTGTTCTGCCTTAATCAAGGTGTTGTACTGTTCACACACAAGATCCATTTGTTTGGATTTGAAAATGTACAGTTCAATTATGTAAGTAGCCAAGGCATTTACTTTATGCACAAGAAATAAAAGAAAACTTGGGTTTTTCTTTTACAGTTTTAATCAGTATAAACAAATTTTCAAACACATCTGCGTCCCATCTATTTTTTTTATATTTCTAGCTTTGAAATAAGATGAGCTAATAAAACATGAACTCACTTGGCTTCCCTAGAGCTGAACCAGCCAATAAACATCCAGTAGTTGTTTCTGCTACAACTCTGTAAAATTAGGGATGGTGTATAAGTACAAATATAACCTTATATTTTATCCTATACATATTATTATTTATATATATTTAGATCTTTTATCTAATGTGCTCTGACCTTTTTTTTTTTTAAAGGGATATAACATAAAGTGGGTAGAAGTTAAAGGGATATAACATAAAGTGGGTAGAAGTTAAAGGGATATAACATAAAGTGGGTAGAAGTTAAAGGGATATAACATGAAGTGGGTAGAAGTTAAAAAAAAAATAATTGTTGGTGGTTGGTAATGTAATGAAAGATTTAAAAACAAAGTTTGTACAACAACAAAAATTTAAGTTGACCTACATAGTTCCAAGTCCTGATCCTATTGCTGAAGCTTCTTTCACGCTCTCTTGTTTTATATCAACAGCAGGAATATTCTGTTTGATGGCCCTGCTGATACTCTGGGACACTTTCTTACTTAACTAAAGACAGTTTTACTCATTAGATAATTTATCTCTTTCTATTTATATATATATATATATAAATGTGTGTATTATGTATGTATGTGTAAGAGAGCATAATTATGTTTCTGCATGTGTTTATAATATGGGAATAGTTATTAAAAAAAACAATAACCGTAAATAAAATGGCAAACCACGAGATAAGACTAGACTCTAGTTGACTTTGATAGAAGAAAAACATGGCAAATATGGTAACCAAAATTTTATGCAAAATTGAACATCACACATTTCTTTCATTTAGTATGAAATCATAGGGATACAATTACAGCTAACGATTTTTTTTAACCTGATCATACTTCCAAAAATCAATTTTTTAAACTAAAATTAAATTAGTTATCTGTTACAATGAAATTTTTCGGTCCCTCACTCTCTTTCCTTTTCATTCTCTTTTTGCTCTCTAGAACCCCAATTTTATTTTTAACTTGTGCATTGTAATTTTTCCAAATTAGACTTTTGGCTTGATTTGTAACGACACGTTTCATAATGCACCCCCGACACATACACAAAAAGTTTAACTTACATGTTCAGGAAGATTTCCAGCTACAAATGAACGGCTGTACACTTTACTGAGTTCTCCTAGCTGTGTTATCTCCACACCTACTAAACATTTCACAGGCTTGCATTTCAAAAGGACTTCTCCTCCACCTTTAGGAAAATATCCCCTGAAAGTCATAAGAAAATATGAAATTTAAAAAAGTCTGCAATAGTTTCAAATGAAAGAAACATATAACAAAGTGATGGCTAACAACATCAAAACCAACAGGTGTAGAGTTTCAATGCCCATGAGGTATAGATTTTAAATTCAGAATTTTTGTTGATTCCAGCCAGCTTTACTTGGCACAAGTGGAGGACTCAAAAGACCAGATAATTCCCTAGTAGTATTAAGGAAGCTTCGCTCGCCAACAGTGTATATACTACAACAATCAAGCAATGGGATCTTAAAGGGAAAAAGTTGTGTGACCGAAAATACACCCATGAATACAAAAGTGTCAATAAACAGATTAAGAGGGAAATGAAATCAGTGAAGTGGATATTGAATAAGTGTCAAGAAATTGAGGATGGACTGAACAGAAATGACACTAAAAAAGGATATCAACTGGTTAAAGACCTAAAAACGGCAAACCATAGAAGAACTACCACAATAACGACAAAAAGAATGTCTGACTGAGGAAAAAAATGTGAGTTTGAGTTTTGAGCTTTGGCACATGTCGTGCCTGTAATCCTTCAAGGATTACTCTCCCTTTATATAACAAGAGCTATATTTCATACAGTTAAATCATTAAAAGCAAGGTCTATTCACAGTTAAAATAGTAAAGGTAGTAAAAATTTCATAATTTAGTAAAAATCTTTTGTAAATATTATATGTTCACAATTTCACAAAATACAACTTTGAAATATCAGGAGATTCTGAGTTACTAAAAATCCTTGCAGTAACCAACATCAAGGTATATCCGATTTTCACTAGGAAGTAGCATCAGCGGTGAAATCACTGAAAAGGGGTAATCAGCTGGAGTGGAAGACATTCCTAGTGAACTTCTAAAGGCTGGAGGAGAAACCATGATAAGCGCACTTTTAATGATTTGCAACAAGAGTCCAAAACCTGGACTCAATAACTCATCATTACTCTTGCAAACAAAGGCAATTTACAACTTTGCCAAAACTACCGGATCATCAGCCTCATAAGCCAACCCAGCAAGGTCCTTTCTAAAAATTAAACTAAACAAGCTAAAACCAACAGCTGATAACATTATATCAGAAGAACAAGTGAGTTTTAGACAAGGTGGCAGCACAACAAAACAAATCGTAACCTAAAGATACTCTGAGAGAAATACCTCCAACATCAACAGAACCTTTTCCATGTTTTCATTGACTTCAAGAAAGCTTTCGACAGAGGGGCAATCTGGGCAACAAGGGAAAAATACAATATACATCAAAACATAATATTTTAATAAAAGTTACCCCAAACCACAAGTGCAGTGTACTTAAATAATAACATTGGAGACTGGTTTAAAACCACAGTAGGAGTGAGATGAGGCTGCCTACTTTCACTAGCTATTTTCAATATCTTCCTTGAAAGGATAATGGAAAATGCACTCAGGGGTTAAAAAGGTTCTGTAAGTATTGGAGGAAGAAAAATTACTAACTTGCACTTTGCAGGCAACATATATGGTCTAGCAGGGACAAAAAAAGAATTAGCTGGTGGCGAAGCACATAGACAAGACTTCCCCAGCATATGATATGCAAATAAATGCTGAAAAAAAAAACACAAATTATGACCAATAGCCAAGAGGGATTTAAAAAGGACATCAGCACTGGTGGCAAAAAGCTAACAAGTATCAGTAGCTTTTGTCTCAGATGAAGGAACCAAACCAGAACTACTGGCCAGTATAGCACAGTTTACATCAACACTTGCAAAACTCAAAAAGACAAAGGCATAGCCCTGGACACAAAATCACAGCCACGTTCTTATATGCATATGAAACTTGGACAGTGACTGCAGATCTCAAGAAAAGAATCCTAGCATTGGAATTAAGATGCTACAGAAAGATCTTAGGCGTCACCTACAAAGACGTCATCACGAAGGAAGAGAAAAAACAGGATTAATACAGAAATTGAAAAACACAATGACCTGCTGAGCACGGTCAAAAAACTTAAACTCAAACTCTATGACCACATCATAAGGTCCTCAGGGCTGGCAAAGACTTTCCTTTAGGGGACAGTACCAGGAAGAAGAATAAGGTAGAGAAAGTGATGGGAAGACAACATCGGAGAATGAACAGACCTGTCAGTGAATGAAATTCTATCCAAGGCATAGGCAGAAAAAGTTGGTTGACAGTTCTTCTATGGTGCCCCAAAGGTCCAACAGACTAAGGAGAGGTGAAGTCAATCATGACTGGATTAAGGTTTTTTTTTTAATAAATTTTTTAAATGCCTTTACAACTAAAAAAATTCTTGAATGTTATTTCAAAATTAATAAATCTTTTATTTTATTCCAGAGATAACGTGTAACAGTGAGAGATGACCTTCTTTTCTGAAGTAATTATTTTATAAGATTATAGACTTTTTCTTTGTTTCAAAATTGTTATGATAAAAGAATACAATTTTGAAAGTGTTACCTTCTCTTGATATCCACATCAAAATTCAAACCAAATTTCTCAGCTATGGGTTTAAATACCTACATATAAAATTTTAAAAAAAGCTAAATTAAAGAAGTGTTCCAATAATACTGATACATAATAACTTAACATAAATTTAAAAAAAAGCTAAATTTAAAGAAGTGTTCCAATAATACTGATACATAATAACTTAACATAAATTTTAACACGAGAGTTAGACTCTAATTCCCAGACAAAATTTTCAGATGCCATTTTCAATATGGTTTTAGGAAATAATGAATAAGAGTTTATCTTATTTACTTTCAGATTTTATATTTACAGGCATAAAACTTCATTGATATAATAATTTTTGCATGCGTTTTGGTTTTTCTCTTTCATTTCCATTCAGCGACTAATCATAACTAGTGTCATATCCTGATATTGATTAAGTGTGAGTATTTAAAGTTACTCAATATATTGAAGCTTACTAATGTGAGATAATCAATCTGTGGTGCCATATCACAATTTGTTCCTCCGTGAAGATTTAATGTACACACATCAGATGAATACAACAAACAAGGAAGAGCTACCTGAATTAATAAACATATGCTTCTGTTGAATGAAAAATAGGAACAATATTAAATATAAACACACTAAGCTCTTAACTAATAATTTAAGCCTTCAAAATAAAGTTAGTATTCAAGCATTATTTGTTTATACTAATGAAGAATTTGATATTTTGTGTGTGCTAAAAGAGGTTCTATGATCTAGCCAGCTCCAATGTGTAGTTGATATACCTTTACTATATTAAAATTATTGAGCTTGGCAAATAACAACCTAATTTAGCATTGGTGACAAATATGAGTAAACTTGAATGGATTCTTAGATCTTCAAAGAAATGTTACATTATACTCATCCCAATTTCAACATTAAGTAAGTATAAACATAAATTAAAATATCAAATTTAAAAAATGCTTTGGCTAAAAAATAAAGCAAATATTTTTTTTCTCTCAACTGGCATCCTATAGTTATATGCAACAGAAGCAGCAAAGTTCTTCACAAGTTAGTAATCACAGATCTTGTAAGAAACATCAATAGTAATCGCTTATTTGAAAAATACTTAGATACAGAATATAAACAGTTATCTAAGTTATACATTGTAGAAATTCATTTGGAATTAACTAGCACAATTTAAAAACTAAAATAATAATTCTATTTAAAAAATTTTCTACCCTGCAGTTTTTGTGTCAGCTAAAAACTGGCCAGATTGAATAGGACCAGGATCTAATGTTATCTCAAGAGAACCTAGAGAGCATTTGTCCAGTTTCCCATTACAAAGTGAAGCCACTAACTGTAATCCTGTCATATGTTGAGCTCTGAAGAGAAAATTAACCAAATGTATGCATCTAAATGAAAGGCATTATATTTTGTATGAATTGCGACAAACAACTTTGTAAAGTCTTAATCCTCCTAATACTATCGAAATTCACACTCACTTTAAACCTGGTTTATCTCTGCCAGCTCTTATATTTTTAACTCTTATTGGAATGTGCAGAATACAAGACAAAGCTGCAGCTATGCGCAATATTTGTCCACCCTGTCAGAGAATAGTGTGTAATGAAAGCGTAAAATTTTGTATTCATTTACTTTAGATTACTAAGTAAGTTACACTTTAGTTTACTGTATAATAATAATTGTGATCATTAGAAATTTCATAGAATTAGAATAGTATTAATACCCCCTCCAAAAGACTTCCATCAATGATTTGTCTTCCATCAGCATCATATTCTTGTTCTTGTGATTCTGTTTTAGATTCCATGCATAAAATAAACTGTATACCTGAAATTAAAAAAATAATGATTATATAACTAATGCAAGTATAGGTTACAATCTTTTTCAACAATCCGTTTTTTTTTTTGCTGCTGATTCTAAGAAATGTTCCTTCTTCCCTTAGGCCTTAGTGCCATTAGAATAATTAGAGCATGGAATCAGGAATGGGTAGCCTGAATCAGCCATGGAAACCAACAACTTAGAGTTTAACTTAGTTTAAGTCACAATCACTGATAAACAAAAAAAAAAAAAAACAAACAACAACAACATGCATCATTAAGATAATGCACCTACAAAACAGAGAGAGGATCATGGATGCATTAATAATAACATACAAATCTTATCTGATCTATATCAACATCTAGTCTATATCTAGATTTTTTTTTATAGATCTAGATCTAGGTTTTTTCAGCTTAAATTGGTAAAACTCGTGGAATTTGGTGACACTAGTTTTGCTTTTGTTATTTGATTTTATAGTTTTCCTTGGGCAGATGCTTGAATTCTTGTAGATTTAGATCTACTTCATGAATGTATCCCAGCGACTGATAGAAGGGGAAAAAAATAATGGCAAATGTGTATGGGCAATGTCTTCGATGCAAAGTGCGAAATCCGGCATTATATATATATATATATAGGTCTGTGATCTAGCTATCAAGATTCTAATTTTTAACTACTTCCGAAAAATAAAATAGTAAACATAACCACAATTTCGTAGTACCAAACTGTAAACAAGTCTAGATCTATTAGAATCTTAAAAAATTAACCCCTTCTAAGGCAAAAAATGTCTCATTCTTGCCATGGTCACAGCCATGGAGGAGGACATAACCATGATCATGACTGTGATGTATGCTGTGCTGAAAATTTAAGAGGACAAGAATTTAATTTATATCTCAGAATAGATATGGAAAGTTTGACTTGTCTGAATGAAGTTGAAGACGGCTCAGGGAAAACTATTTTTCGAGCTTTTGAAGATCGGCTAGATAAAGATAAAGTAAGTGCTTGATTAAGAAGAATGGGTGTGAGTCACACTGTGACTGTGAGCACAAAAATATTGATGCCCATAATAGAAACCGCAACATAAATGCATAGTGATAGTAACCTAACTTAAATAGTAATTACTTACTAATACTAGTAATACTACGTAGGTACAAGGTAGTGTCGTAGTATCCATAGCCTGGCATAGCTTAGCTTGGCTTAGACTTAGTAGGCCTATCAGTATCATGTAAAATGTAAATGTTACTAATTAGTTACTAATAAATTAGATCTATCTTCTGTGTAATAATATATTATTATTATTATATAGAACCTAATTCCTAATTGGCTAATAATATTTAATATAACATTTCTCTGTGTACTGTAAGTGTAGTCGTAGTAGAGTACTTCAACATCAGACTCTCACTCTGTTCTGCTGAGCGGGATAGTACTGTTTAGGAAATAAATATGGTAGTGTGAAAAAAAAAAAAGAAAAGATGCAATACCACTCACTGGACTGGGCCAAAGTCACTCTGTGTCTATCCTGCCATCTTTGCTTCTTGTACTGATCTTCTCCATGTTTGCTATAGTCTCCCAACCTTTCTCTCCCCTCTGGGTCCAGTTCAGAGCCTGCGTTGCAATATTTTCCTTTGTTCTGTGCATTGTAAATTGTATTTGCATCTTTTGATTTCTTTCGCTATTGGACTAATTTGGTGTTTGATGAGTTTGTTTCCCACAAACTGCAGATTTTACTTTGCCATCTAATACCTATTACATGTCAAAAGCATTTATTGGTGAATGGCTGGAGCGTGTCTGTATTACTGTTTGTTAATCTCCAAGTCTCTGGGCCATAAAAAACTAAATTCTAATTAGTATTGAAAATGCAGATTTTATTGTGTAAAAAAAAAGTTCAATCACACATTATGATCTATAGGGCAGATGATTTTTAAAGGCACCAGTAATTAGTTTCTGTGGCTCATGTTTAACGAGGGTTTGTGTGGGTGTCATGTGGCCAGCACAACAACCAACCGCCTTTACTTTTCCCCAACTAATGACTTCTGTGCCACTGTGGACTGCGTTTAGTGTAAAGAGTGGTATTGGTGCAAGCGAGTTATCACTTTAAAAATACTCTGTGTAGGCTGGAGGCAATACAGTATTTTAGGTAACTAGCCAAAAAATATTAATAAATAATGATTGAAAATTGGGAACTGAAATTGACATAAATCTAAACATGGCAAATAAATAAAAGCATGCTACATGGGCCTCTGACTTGGCAATTTTGCCATGTAGCAACACAGATACTTGACTTACAAGTTTCAGAAATGAAAATTATTACATCCTAGCCAAAACTCCTGCATACCAGCAATGAATGGCAGTGGGCAGGGTTTGAAACCAGGTGCATTGAGACAACAGTCCAGGCAGCCATCTTATGTAACCATCCAGATTCCCAAAATATTTCAAATAGGTAATTGATGTTCATTGGCCCATATTAACTAGATTTACCTAGTGGTCATGCTGTCACATGACTCACATAACCACTGATATACACTTACTTCAAGCATAAGTTCAATTTATACGTTTCTGATGCAGTACGTCAAATGCTCTTGTTAACTTGTGTTTGGTGTGTACTTTATTGCTATTCATTGATAAAGATGATCAGTGTGATGACAGTCCAAAGAACACACCACACAACCAGGCAGCAAGGTTTGATCCTAATATAAAACCATACAAAAATTAAATAAAAGATTGTATAGAAGGTTATTCATTTCCAATTAATTATACATTAATTGCAGTATATTTCACTCTTAATTAGGCACCACCTGTAGTCTACAATATTTGTGCCAGTAAATTGTTATTATATACAAGACTCTTTTTTTTTTTACCATTAAAGTACTATGAATGTTAAAAATAGAAAAATAATGATAAATATTAATAATCTAACATAAGAATAATCATAC
>JADKLZ010011431.1:0-14860 GCA_021533235.1 Biomphalaria straminea | reverse complement strand
CCTTCCAGCCAAAGAGAAGACTACACAGCCCTCAAGCAAGCACTGCTTATCCAGTTTGAGCTAACTGCCGAATCTTACCAAAAGAAATTCAGAACGTCCCGCCTCGAGCGCAGAGAGACTTATGACAGCCTCTGCAGCCGACTGGACAAATACCTGAGAAGATGGCACACTCTCAGTGATCTGCCAGAGTCCTTTGACGGCCTACTGAGCCTCATACTCGCAGAGCAATTACTAGAGTGCATGCCAAACGATGTCAAAATCTTTGTCAGGGAACAGCAAGCCTCCACACCCGCTGACATAGCATCAGCTGCGGACAGGTACGCGACGGCCCGCAAAGACATTAAAGACAGCAAAGGTAAGACTTCAGCCCCAGAGAAACCAGAAGACAACTCCGCCTCTTCTAGTATAATCACTCCCTCTAGCAAACCCGCTCCTTCTAGCCAATCCTCTTCTTCAGCTAAATATCAGCCTAACAAAGCACCAGTCCAACGACCAGCTACGCCTAACAGCTACGACAGACGAAATCACCCGCCTCGACACGGCCAGACCAATAACCATCACCGTGACTGGAACAGCACGCGTGACCAAAGGCCCGATCGACAGCCGCAGGCCCCACGTAACTTGTCAGCCATAACTGAGCTCCCACAACCCTCTTTGCCTGATCAGCCATCGCCTCATGACGAGGAAGAGGAGGACTACTACGTTATATCTGCGCTGACCGTGGCCCCTGAACACGCTGCTATTGGCCTTATTCAACTAGAAACAAAACCGGTACCACCTCACCCCATCTCATCTTCCCCTGGGGTAGAGACTATTCTAGTGAACGGTTCTCCTGTCCAGGCATTATTCGATTCCGGATGTGAGGTGAGTTCTGTCATCAGCAAAACACTGGTCGACCCATCGGACCTCACTGGTGGAACAGTGACCGTCCAATCTCTCGACCGTGAGATTCCTCCGAAGAATTATCCTATCGCTAGGGTCCACGTAGAATGTAAGTACGTACATGGCACTATTGACGCAGTCGTCATGGATTCGCCAGTATTCGACTTCGTTCTAGGCTCCCGATACATACCTCTAGGAGTCGTCAACAAACCGTATTTCTCTCTGCCTGTCGGACGAACGACAAGGCAGAGACGTGGCAGCAGCCAGCCGGTTGGAAGCCCTGGTCGCCGCACTAACAAACCCTTAGCTAAGCTCAAGCAAGTCTCCCCTGGCACTGAACCTGCCAGGAAGCCACGAGGGGAGCATAACGTCTCCACTCGTGATGATCCGCGGGACTCATATCCTTCAGCTCTCAAACAACTCCACCCTAGCACTGACACTGCTAGGAAGTCTCGAGGTGAGCAAAATGCCTCTACTCGTGAGGATTCACTGAACCCAAGCTCTTCAGCTATAAACTCACTTATCCCTGACGCTGACCCCGCCAGGAAGTCACAGAGCAAAGTGAAATTTAGCTCTTGTGAAAATAAGCCTCATTATGGCTCCACTCACACTATAAGGCCACTCTTCCCTAACATTGACAGTGTTAGGAAAATTAGAGATAAGCCGACTTATCGCACTCACGAAGAAGCGCCTCACTATGGCATTAGAGATAAGCCCCATCGAACCTACACACCTTGGGCACTGAGCCATAACATCTGTCCCACTTGCCAATCTGCCCCAAGAGGAGGTTGTAACCAATCCTATCGCCCAGCCTACTTTCCCAGGTCATCAAAATGGTCCCGCACAAGCGACCATCCACCTGCGAACAGAACTTAGGCGACAGCGGACTCTTTAGGACGGACACCCTCTGGACTTCGGCGACTTCTGGACTCTTGGGAAACTTTTCTTAAATGCTACGACCAACATATAACCTGAGTGATACCAACGTGGGCACTTCACAGCTCTTCTGACGAAGACCTATCTTTTGCGGGGAGGGTTGTGACAAAAATAAATTTCGCCCACTTGAGGTATCACTCGGTCTAGGCATCTAACTATTTTATTTTTGCTATCTTATTTTTTTACCTCAGCTTAGCCCTTATGGCTATCTAAAGCTATTACCACCACCCCCTTTTTTCTCTAGGCATCCGTGTCACGATGTAATTTCTTAATCTGGCACGCGTCTAGCACATTCTTTGTCGGCAAGAATAAACACGCTTCTAAATATCTTGACCTAACATCCTGCCGCACCCCCCCCCCTTTTCGGGGGACGGGTCAATTCAAATGGACCCTCTTCAAATCCAAAATAGTTTCTATCGCCCGACCATATTGGGATACAAATCGTCTCGTGGTCATTCGATAAGGGCCCATCCCTATGTCCATACATGAAACGCGCGGCGAGGTCAAGCGATGATCTGCCTGCCTAAGGACGGGCAGTCTAGACACGAGGTCAATCGGAAATCCTTTGTCTAGACAAATCAGGCAGTCTGTCACATTTGAAAGTATGTCTTTCTCCTTTGGCCCCACCTCCTTGCCCACGCGTGTAGGAGAAATATAATTTCCTGTTTTCTCGTCATTCTCATTCTGGAGAGCAGAGAGCGAAGACATATTCCTGCCTGAGCTTGCTTATTCATTTACTATATCAATTTCATATCTTTTCATTATATTGGATTGGTGGTATGTGCTTTTTAAAGGTGTTTTAAGTAACCTCTTACTATGTGTATTTATATATTTGTGCATTTATTTAGTGCATTATATTTGTGTACATATTTGTGTAATTCTTATCTTGGATTATGTAAGTAGTCACTTTATGTATTATATTTTATTATCATGACTTGTACGACTAAATAGTCAAAGTCATCCACTTTATCTGGACTAGAATTCACTATAATTCTTGCCACATGTATTTAGCCTTCTAGCTACTATTAATTTATCACTGATAAATTACCGCTCAGCTCGAGCCCTATTTCCATTATTGATAAATTCCTTGACCGGGAACTATCATAATATTTATGTAACATGTCATATTACCTAGTATATATTCACGCTCATTCCGTGACAAGGAATGCCGTAATTATTTATGTACTATATTATATTTTATCGGCCTGTTGGCCAGACTCATTACTTAGGTAAACCATGTATACATTATCTTATTTATCTTATCCTGTCATTATCTTATCTCGGTTGATCGCCTTGATTTTTAATGGCGCACTGACCCTGCGCTCAGAATAGACTTGAATTATTTCCCCTTGTATTGAATTTGACTTCTAGAGATTACGTTCCTTGAACGAGCCCTGTCTCCATTCAAGCGTGCTCTATTGTTCGGGCCCAACGGCCATATGTAAACAATAGCGACTTGGTCACTGACCGTCAGCCATTCCTCCCCCCCCCTTCCCCTTTCATCTCTCTATCCAAGGCGGCTCGTAATGACATCACCGTGACAAGGTGCGTCTTACAATTTAACGCTACTTGTAGGCTCCCTTGACGAAATACAATTTCTACTATTTCAATTAATACCATGTATTAGCTCCCTTGGATAACTGTGAAACTAAGTTATAGTTTCTTTACATCATTATTACTTTACTATGTGTTATCGCCCTTGTGGGACTTCACTATTGTTGTCATTATTGTCTCCCCTGATGAGATGTAATATTTATTGGATTAACTCCCCTTATTATTATGAAACTAGACTATGGTTTCTATTTTATCATTCTGAAGATGTCCTTCATGAAAAGGCGTCTACCTCCCAGTGTCATCATGGTGGCTAAGTCGATCTACGAATCTCGTTGCAGCTTTTATTACAGGCTACTTCTAATAGAAGCCCTAACTTTGTAACGCGGATACCAGTCTGCTGACACCAGATCTGGAGACACCAGCCTTGCTCACTAATCAGAAGAGTCCGACCAACAACCGCATGCCAGAAGATCCGCCCCTGCAGCTACGTATAGTTGGACTGTCCCGTGCGCTAGGACCGATCAAGCCAGAGCACCCACAGACAACTTAGCATCAGTCACGCCGATCTCGCCAGAGCAGCATAGGACTCAAAGCTAAGCAACAAAGCCCAATGACATTCAGACCACTTGTTTCTCATTTCTTATGATGATAGTCCCATTTATGTAAATAATTAGGCCCCGCCCTAACACTGTACAGCTTTTACCTTTTACTTATTTTCATTCTTATTATTAAACTGTACATATGTTTTACATAAAAAGTATTTGTTGCCTGCATTCATAACATTGTGCCTGTAGTCCTTATGTGCAAGGTAAGGTCCTCAAAATATCTAATTCCCCTAGACACCTAAACGGCCACCATCTTTGACCTACTTGTCACAAGCGCCTAAAGGTAGCACGGGAAACCAACTCCTAGATACCCCCTCCCCCCACAAATGAGATTGCACCAAAGCGCTCTGAGCATGCTATAAGCTTGAAAGTAGCGCTATATAAAAGCTATAATAATAATATATTAAAGATTATACCGGTATGGCGTATATTATATCCTTCTTGACACCCTTAAGGTATAAACGAAATTTCACTTGTTAGGTGAAAGGGGTGGCACAGGTAAAATTCTGAAAAACACTGACTTGATGTAAAAAAAATAATAATAAATGAGCTACTTGTTAACTTCTATTGTTAGAAGAACAAGTTTATTATGTTTCTTCTTCTTCGTTCTCATTGTTATGTTGGAGCGTTCAGATGACAAGACCAATATATGAGACGAACTGCGCAGTGGTTTCCAAGTCAGGGAGCTCTCCATACAGTTTTCTTTCTATTGTGGTGTTTTGGGGCCAGTGTTTTATACGGGCCTCTTGGTAAAGAGCGCAGTGTTGGTGGACATGGTCGGCATTCTCTGGTGACACTCCACAAGGGCAGATGTCACTGGTTCCAATTTTGAGCGGTACATTTGTTGTCGCATTCTGTTGTGTCCGGTCCTAAGTCGAAAGATTAGACGTTTATCTTGTCGGGATAGCTTATAGTAAGCATCATCTTTCTTGTGATTTAGATGTGAGCTCGTCCATTTCTCTTTTATTTTATTTACAATTAATTTCTTCATTTTTTTCTGAATAGAGTGCAGAGTTTATGTGTGAGTTAGTTCTCCCACTCTTGGCGAGTGTGTCAGCCTTCTCATTTCCTTCTAGTTGTATAAGAGCTGGTACCCATTGAATAACAGATTTTTTGCTGTTGTTGTTGAGCTTTGTAAGTGCTGTTCTGAGGTTTTTATTATTATTATTATTATTATTCAAGCTTTGAAGGTTTGTTTTCGCATCGGTTAGTAAGACAATCTGACTGTGTGGGCGAACTTGGATGATTTTCTAGCGTGGTAGCAGCTAGTGTTAGTCCTTCCCTTTCTGCTCTGTGGCTGTCAGAGAGCTCTCCAGATGCAATGGATTTTTCTAGTTTTTCTCCATCTGGCCATTCGAATTCCAGCTCCTCCATTTGTGGTGGCTGTATGAGATGATAAATCGGCGTAAACTCTGATCCACTGATTGCTAGGATAATTGGTTTGAAAAAAACAGTTCACTATTTCCTTGAGCTTTGTTGGTCTGTAGTCAGATTTTCTTTTTATGTTTTCAATATGGTCCCTTATAGTAGGATGAGGGCTTTCGTCCCAGTGTGGAGATGTTTTTTAGTGTATCGAGGATTCTAGAGTTATTTTTTCGAGTTGGTGTTTTTTCTTTTTGGGGTTAACAGATTCCTGTATGAAATTGGTCCTTTTGAGACGGTTTTTAGTGATCAGGGCAGCGGTTTCCTCCATAGCTCTTATGGGTGTTGTTTTCATTTCTCCTGTCAATGTCCTTAGACCAATATTTTGAACCTTGTCTATTTTTCTTAGGTTGGTTTGGCCTGCTGAGTTTCTATGCTGTTTATTATAGAAACCTTCCTCTTTACGAAGTTACTACATAGTACATACCTGTCGCGATCTACTATTGCAGTTTTTCCTACTTAAAAACTATAAAATAATAGCAAGGACTTTGATTCCGAAGATTAAGGATGAGTGCAGTGTTTCATATGACTCCATCCGAGACAAATAAGCAGTGTTTCTCAAACTTGTATCGAGAAGAACCACGTCGTAAGCGCAGAAGTTTTTAAAATGTCTTCCTAAAAATGTTTTGAATCAATATTATTGCTAACGCCTCTCGCGAAAACGTTCGACGTTTTAAAAGGTCCTTCATAGAAGATGATAGCTTTTAATATTTTAAACATTGATAATAATCGTCATTTTATAGGGTTAATAGTTAATATTCAAACGTTCATTGATCACTACAATTAAATACAAGTTTTTAATTTTACTATAGCTTCCTAGCCAATGGCCAGGACGTCGCGCCCCTCATTAGTGACGTTTTATCCCCTTTCCCGGGCTGAATTTAGGTATGTGGAGGCCCCGGGGCAGGAGGTGTTGTTTTTGTTTTGTTTTGTTTTGTTTTTTTGGATGGGGGGCATCTACATTTTTTTTATAAGCTTTAATAAAGATCCACTTATGAATTTTGTATTTTAGAAGAAACAAATAGAGTTCTTGTGGATTCAATCTCAACTTCCTTTTAAAAAATATTTAATATGCACATTTTAGTTTTTAAAAGTGTATTTTAAAAAAAAAATGCTTCTGTCTGGCGCATTGCATCATTGCAGAGTTTCTAAACTAGATCTGATGGGTAACTTATAACTTTTACTATCGTAGTGACACGTTATCGTTTGCAAAACTATAAATAGAAAAGCTATATATAGCCTAAATCCGATACAAATATCGATATTTCAAACCGATCTCGATACTTATAATAAGATTTCTTGTTGTTTTGTTTACTTGTTTAGAACGGATTTCAGAATATTTTACAAAACTGAATGATTTTTATATCAATTTTGATTATATCAGATTTCATTATATGAACCTTGATAATGATATTTGAAAAATGTAATGTTTCAATACGATTTCGATCCAATACAACAAAATATCGCTTAAGCCTGAGTGCAAAATAAGTTGTGGGAATTTCCGATGCGTAGTTTCCCTGACTCAGAACATCTCTTTTCCGACCTAATTATGCAGTCATGTGATTTCGGAAACTTTTCAATGTTTACACCAGATTCAGATCTAGATCTAGATCCACGTATACGAGGAAGTGTTTTAAGCTGGCCTTAGTTTAAATTCAGTGCAATCAAGCAATGTAGATCTATATATCTATACCTAGATCTTTAGTCTAGATCAACACTCAGTATCGTCTAATCGTTACTTGTTAGCGAAGTTTTTTAGTTTTGACTTTTGAGGTTAGTGTTTGGACTTATATTTATTAGATTATTTGAATATTTGATTAGATCTAAATTAAAAATGTAATCTAGATAAGATGATAAGAATAAGATAAAGATTAAGATAGCCTATCTGATATGTATTACTATTAGATCTATACATTATAATGTATAGTGGTATAGTCTAGAATATTTTATAAATAAGGTTAAACTCTATGTCTAACTTAACTACTAATCTAGAATGTAGACTAGATCTAGCAGTCAAAATAGCAAAAACAAAATTGGATTATGTTATGTAAATTTGTATTATGTATATAGCCTCTTTAGCTCCTAACATATTCCTTGCAATTTGCCTACAAAAGTAAGTTTCCCTTTCAGACCTTGAGGTCTATAGGGCAGATGATGTAAAGCCTATAAAGGTCATCTGATTCTGTGGCCTATGGTTAATGAGGGTGTCATGTGGCCAGCACAACGACCAACCGCCTTTACTTTTCCCCAACTAATGTCAGGTACCCATTAGAGCTGGGTGGACTCAGAGGCGCCCAAAGATTCCGAAATAAAAATCCCATCCTTCACCAGGATTCGAACCCAGGACCCCTGGTTCAGAAGCCAATAAGCGCTTTACCGCTCAGCCACCGCGCCTCCCATTGCCTACAAGTGTAATCTAAATCATTTGAATTTCAATCTAAGCATACTCAATTGTCAAATGCTTTGTGAACTTTTTTTTTTGTTTTGTAAGCAGAATTTGATTTCAATGCATTTTAGAGTCTGTTACCGTTACAGCATAACACGTACCTTACTAGCTACTAGAATAGAGACTAAATATTAACTATAAATTGCAAAAATCTTATAAAATACAGACATTACTTCAAAAAAAGAAGATGATTATGATGATATCGAGCATTTGAAAGCTAAAAGCTTTACAAACTCGACCTTACCAAAAAAAAATATTATTTTACTAGATCTATATAAGACTGTTGCCTTCCTTTCTGTATACAAATAAATGTACATTTACTATGCAGAAAACATTTGACATCTCTAAACAATTAATATAGCATTCTGTTTTTTTTTCTCTTTTGAGAATTATATATCTTACAGAGCTAAGATTATTAGCTTAGCAACTATAAGATTAAGTTTGGTCCCATAATAAAGTTTTTTTTGTTTTTTTTTCAGCAATTAAAAAATCAATACAATTCTCTACAAGATGTCTGAAAAGGATCGAAGTGGATTCTTCTATGGTAATTTTTTAAATATTTTTTTTTTATGTAGTTCTGCGTAAAAGATGAATAGAAAATCACCTCAGATATTTAATATAATATAATAATTTTCAGTGATAAATTATTGATAATAGATAATCTTAATGAAGAGTTTTAATTTTTTGCAAATTTCTGAGCATTCATTTTTATCTGATATTACTATATATACAAATATATAAATATATTTATATATAGAAAAAATGTTGTCCAAGAACTTTGTATAAAAGTAAATTAATTTTGAAATAAAAAATTGAAAACAAGGTTTTTCCACTATTACAGGTAAATAAAATGTAGGTCCTACATTAACAATGATTTTTTTAATGAGTTTATTGAAATATTTCTTTACTGCTTTAATAAGATGCTGAAAAGCTTTAAACAAATTTAAGATAATTAACACTAGAAAGACTTAACTGCAAGTCATTAATTCAAGAGCATTTACTGAGTAGACAATGAGAGAATTGTCAGATAAATTTCTAGAAAGCTGGCTAGTCAATTCAATGATGGTATATAAAATACTTACTAACTAGAATTTAAAATATGTTCAAGTGATCTGTGCTTGAATTGTAAAGATTAATTATTTCCTCTACAGGAGTCAGTGCAATATATGGTACATAAAATACTTACTAACTAGCATTTAAAATAAGTTAAAGTGATTTGTACTTAAATTGTAAAGATTAATTCTTTTTTTTTTTCTACAGGAAACCATGAGACTCAGATCTCAGAGGGTGGTGAGGCTGACCTACATAGTCATATGTCATCTTGCTCTAAGAATCCAGGTCACAAAGAGTTCATCCCTGTCAATGAGTTCTCTCCCAGCCATTTACCAGAAGGTAGCCAGTATCACAGTCTTTATGAGCTAACTAAAAGTTTGGCCTACCTGACCATCCGTGTTGATGTCCGGTTTGTCAGTGACAACAGACCAGAATTTTGGCCAGACAGTTCAGTTCATTACCCTTTCCACAGAAAGAAAGGGAGCACTGTGCTACGGACTGGAAGTGGGAGGATCCGATTTGTGTTTAAATACACAGATCGGCAAGACAAAGCCTGCCCCTGCATGAAGTGCCGGCTGACTGATACGCCAAGTAAGACCTGGTGGAAGGTTGACGTGTTGACCGCTACCCATGTTGTGTTTGACCAGGCGGAGGTGAAGCACACCACTTGCAAGCTTTTTTATGACAATGAAGACAGCCATGTGGTCAGTCTTGCTGGCCTGGACGTAGTCCGAGCTGACATAGAGAGGGACTGGTGCGAGATGACCTGCGCCACTTGCGACGAAAGCCTGGTGAGAGAGCTTGACAAGGCAATCAAAACATTTTACGGTCTCATCAAAGATGTTCATGATGACTTTGAAAGCAGAGGGGGCAGTGCTGAAAATGTGGCCATCATTGTCTCTCACCCTCATGGCTGCCCCAAGCGTATTTCCGTTGGACGATGCAGGGGTAAAGATGAAGCAGATGGGGGAAACAGTCGTTACACATACACAACCTGCACGTGTCCGGGGAGCAGCGGAGCCTGGGTCTACATGCTGCGGTCCAACTGGTGGTACAACTACACTCATGTCCACTCTGGGGTCAACCACATAGGTAATTTCAGTGGTACTGGTTTTGATTTTCTATAATAAAAGTAGTCCTCTTGACATTGTTAATGAAGGGGCTTACATTGAAAGGTAATAAAAAATGGAAATTAGAGAAATAAGTAATTAAAACCATTATCTTTGAAAAAAAAACAGGCAAATATATATTTCAAAGATGAAACATTCATTGTGAGATTAACAAAATTTTAAAATAAAATCTTCACTTTAAAAAAAATTTTGAATTCAAATTAAAAAAAAAATGAAAGTTTATACTTTTGAAAGTAAAGTTTTAAAAAGAAATGACTTCAAACAAATAAGTATAAGAAATTTACTAAAACATTTCTTGAGCTGTATAAAAAAGACTCTTGCTTTTCTGATCCTTGTTTTTATGTTGCCATCCTTTAGAGCCATAAATAGAACAAATTATATTGTTTTAAAATGTTTATATATATATATTTTTTTTGTCTGTGAATGCTTTTGGTTCATGTTGAGCAAAGTCAGTAAACAGCGCCATTGTAAGATTAAAAGTAAAGATGTTAACTATTCCTTTCAGACCCTGTAATCTTTAGGTCAGATTATGTAAAGTTCATCTGTTTCTATTGCTGACAGTTAAAAAGGGTGTTATGTGGTCAGCACAATGACCAACCTCTTTACTTTTCCCAACTAATGTCAGTTACCCATTAGAGTTGGGTGGACTCCTGAGTAGTGCCCTTAAAATCACAAAATTAAAAATCCCAGTCTTCAATGAGATTTGAACCTGGGATCCCTCAGTTTAGAAGCTAAGCACTTTACCACTCAGCCAACACACCCCATTGCAAAATTAGCTACACATGACTGTAGTACTTATGATCAAAATAGCCAGTGGTTAAAGGATGATGCATTATTCAAATAGAGACTATTAATTTATCCCACTGATTCCAGAAAGGTGAGTTGCAGCTTACCATTGACTAATTTTACCCTCTAATCTTATACAATTATAATAAAATAAGATTTCTTTAAAAAAAAAAGAGAAAATTACATCTTAACTCTTTCTCTCCGTAATGATTTACTACATTCTGGTGGAATCAACGTTGGTACCGTCAGTTAGGAGAGAAGGAGTTAAGTATATCCATATGTTAATGTAGTCCTGTAAGACTTGATCTCTGGTTCCTCCAGGCAACTCATTGCATCCAATGTAGCTGTTAGCTACATTCATCAATGGTCACATATGTAGGAGTTGTTTGTTTTTTTTAATGCATGCATTTTGTTGCATTTATTTTACTAGTCTAGAGATATTTATATATAATATATATTAGACCTTTTTCTGGTTTATGACCTTTATTATCTTAAACCATTTTGAATCTGCAGTATTTATTCTTTTTTTTATCCTTTTACAATAATTCTTACAAATTTTGTTCTATTTCTTTATCTATATAGACAAATTTTGGTCTATTTCTTTATCTATATAGACAAATTTTGGTCTATTTCTTTATCTATATAGGCCTGTGCATCTGTAAACTGTTCTTTACTAAAGAATTGTAAATATTATCTAATTCTAATATGTTTATCTATCTATAGAGTGCTTTGCAATTATTTTTTTTACAAAGTATTGATAGTAGTGAACAAATATTCTGCTGGTGATTGCTTTATATATATTTGTTTTTGTTTTGCTTTAGTCATGTGATATTTTTCGACCCTTTGTTGAAACATTGTAACACATATTTTTTAATGTATTGAATGCTAATACCCGGTGATATATGTTTTCAAACTTGTTTGTTTGTTGTATTTTTTTACTCAAACAGACTAAACTATTCTATTGTATAACTACATTCATTATTTGCCATAAATTATTCCACTAAAAAAAACACACACACAAAATATCGGTGATAAAAATAATTAATAAAAACATTACACAGAATAAAAAGTGTTCTCATTATTAAAAAAACAACAACACATTAATGAATCAGTAATTTTCTCTTAAAACATTGAAAGCAAGGCTTTCTCCGTGAATGTATATTCTGTTGTTTTCATCCTTTCTGTAAATGCGGCAAAGTGAGTCGTACTTCTCTCCGATTCTCCCAAGGTATGCGCCTATTCGCCGACTATCAACTGGATGCCTGGTCATCACGCTAGAGTGCCCACCAAGCATATCAACTGCCTCCATACCCTCTTCTTTTATTGGACTTTCCCACACAGGTATCGAACCAAATGTTGAGGACTGTCTTTGGCATGTGTCACAGCGTTGCTGGTCAACAACTGCTGTCGGCGTATTATATTTGAACTTGTAAAACTTGAAATAAACTTGAATAAATTTTTTGTGAATAAAAATTAAATAGAACGTTTTATTACACTATAGAAAAACTCATCTGGAAATTAAATAAAATAGAAGAAATACACACATAGTAATAAATTCTAAAATGGTAGAGTCTGAACAAAATCTAACTCACTACAAACACACGTCTTTTCAGTCGGCAATCTGGAGTCATCTTCCCTACACGAGTCAGCTGACGACAATGCCTCTTAGTTTGCATCATTCACACTGCCCATCTGCTAACCCCTTCCCACCGTCGCCATAGATACACACACATACACTCCATAACACCAAAGTATCTGCTTCATGAGAGCAGTGCTATTAGGTTCATTTATATATCTCTCCTTTCCTCCCCGCAATGCGACTTGTAAACTAAGTGTTCCCTTTCATTCCGAAAATGAAACAAGCAATATAAAATACTTCAAAACAAAAAAAAAAACTTATCTTGTGGAAAGAACTCACTCTTCCAAATATATCTCTCAATATTGTAGAATGTATTTCCCTTTTTGTGATATCCAACAAAGTAATTAATTACAAAAAAATTAATTGGCTAATGGGTTCATTTTTATTGATTCGTGTATTGTCTTCGATTATGAATAAGGAATGTGGTTTCGACATTCATGGCTGGGAAGTACTAGCTCTAGATCGATCCTCATGGCGAGAAGCTGTGAGTCTCGGAGTCTCAAGATCTGAAGCAAGAAGAGTGGCTAGTGCGATAGAGCCCCGAACCAACAGAAAATAGAGAGAAGAAGCAGGCCTATCTGCAACTGACAAAACCCACCCATGTCACATATGCGGCCGGCTTTTTAAAGCGAGTATTGGACTTTACAGCCATCTTCGAGTCCATAGGAAATGAGAAATGTGCTCATCTTCGAACACGAAGGAGGAGCTTTATAATAGTGGGTCTTCAAACTTTTTATAGAGTGAGTTGATATAAGCTTCGTATATGTCTCTTTACATGGAGGCAACTTCATAGTGAGCTATTCCTGATGTGTCCGGTATACAGAATAAAGGAAGTGTAGACATCTTCTTATCTTATAAAATACAGACGTTACTTCCAAAAAGAAGATGATTACATCCTACGCGTCACGCACCATGTTATAAGCTACAAGTCCTACGATTATTTGTGCTGCATAGCATAATGGAGGCACGGTGGCTGAACGTCTGGCTTCCTAACCGAGGTCCGGGGTTCGAATCCTGGCGTTGACTTGGATTATTAATTTCGGGATCTTCGTGCGCCTCTGAGTCCACCCAGCTCTTATGGGTACCTAACATGACACCCTCGTTAACCGTAGGCTACAGAAACAGATGAAACATCATCTACCCTATAGACAACAAGGTCTGAAAGAGTGACTACTTTATTTTTTTGTTCCATGCTTGAAGTTCATTTCTTGCATTCTTGACATTGTTGAGTTTATGGTGAAAGCATAGACATAAATAAAGTACATACAAACGCAATTCACTAATTCTAATATCATAAAACTCTCTTATTAGCCAGTCTATATTTATTTATGTCTATGAGTTTTGTTTAATCTTTGTCTTTAATCTTTTGTTTAAGCGTGGTCGAGAGGCTAAGTGCGGCTTGATCTTGGCTTGCTTGGCTACCTAGAAGGGGGCTCGAGTTCGACACCCGACTCGGGCAGAGTTGTGTTTACTGAGCGCCCAAAGGCAGCACGGGAAACCAACTCCTAGATATCCCCTCCCCCCCCCCGCTGGTCCACAAATGAGATTGGACCAAAGCGCTCTGAGCATGCTATAAGCATGAAAGTAGCGCTATATAAAAGCTATAATAATAATAATCTCTAAGCCTGAAGATCATGCAATTTTTAATTTTTTCATAATTCGGAAATCCGAATACAATAGATATACATGTTTTCAAGTAACATAAAGTTAGGCCCTACTTCCTTTTTCCAGTCTATATTTATTTATGTCTATGGGGGGAAAGTCAACAATTAAAGAAAAAAAAAAAGTACCCATACACTCTGGAAACCAAATTTTGTGAAATGGACAAATGTGATGTCCTACGTCAAAACTCCAAAACAACTTCCGACATCAACTCTGTATTGTTCAATCCACTGCACTGTGACTGTATTGACGAGTAAAACAGGTGAGATTGTACTTCTATATCTAACTAAAGCACTGTTAGAATTTGTGTACAAAACATTTCTTACTGGAATGAGAAAATGTAACGATCAAGATTAAGATTAGTGAAACTAGATAAGCAAAGATCAAGATTGTAGGGGGGGGGGGAAATAGACTTTAATCTAGTCTAGATCTAGCCTAGAACTTAGAACTAAATCATTGTTGAGATTTTCTCTTTACATACAATGATACATAAAGATCTATACCCACATTATTTAGATTTTTAAAATAATTTATTTAGAGTAGAGTAGAGCCAGGAAAACCAGTGACTTAACAAAATGTAAGGCACTGGTAAATATGCATGACTGAATGCATGACGCGTAGGACGTATTCATCTTTTTTTTTTTTTTTTTTAAGTAAAGTCTGTATTATATATGATAAGATTAGAGTACCACCTAGTTACTAGTTACTAGTAGATTTAAACACTATACCTATTTTTAAAAGTTAA
>JADKLZ010011430.1:0-14758 GCA_021533235.1 Biomphalaria straminea | reverse complement strand
CCTTCCAGCCAAAGAGAAGACTACACAGCCCTCAAGCAAGCACTGCTTATCCAGTTTGAGCTAACTGCCGAATCTTACCAAAAGAAATTCAGAACGTCCCGCCTCGAGCGCAGAGAGACTTATGACAGCCTCTGCAGCCGACTGGACAAATACCTGAGAAGATGGCACACTCTCAGTGATCTGCCAGAGTCCTTTGACGGCCTACTGAGCCTCATACTCGCAGAGCAATTACTAGAGTGCATGCCAAACGATGTCAAAATCTTTGTCAGGGAACAGCAAGCCTCCACACCCGCTGACATAGCATCAGCTGCGGACAGGTACGCGACGGCCCGCAAAGACATTAAAGACAGCAAAGGTAAGACTTCAGCCCCAGAGAAACCAGAAGACAACTCCGCCTCTTCTAGTATAATCACTCCCTCTAGCAAACCCGCTCCTTCTAGCCAATCCTCTTCTTCAGCTAAATATCAGCCTAACAAAGCACCAGTCCAACGACCAGCTACGCCTAACAGCTACGACAGACGAAATCACCCGCCTCGACACGGCCAGACCAATAACCATCACCGTGACTGGAACAGCACGCGTGACCAAAGGCCCGATCGACAGCCGCAGGCCCCACGTAACTTGTCAGCCATAACTGAGCTCCCACAACCCTCTTTGCCTGATCAGCCATCGCCTCATGACGAGGAAGAGGAGGACTACTACGTTATATCTGCGCTGACCGTGGCCCCTGAACACGCTGCTATTGGCCTTATTCAACTAGAAACAAAACCGGTACCACCTCACCCCATCTCATCTTCCCCTGGGGTAGAGACTATTCTAGTGAACGGTTCTCCTGTCCAGGCATTATTCGATTCCGGATGTGAGGTGAGTTCTGTCATCAGCAAAACACTGGTCGACCCATCGGACCTCACTGGTGGAACAGTGACCGTCCAATCTCTCGACCGTGAGATTCCTCCGAAGAATTATCCTATCGCTAGGGTCCACGTAGAATGTAAGTACGTACATGGCACTATTGACGCAGTCGTCATGGATTCGCCAGTATTCGACTTCGTTCTAGGCTCCCGATACATACCTCTAGGAGTCGTCAACAAACCGTATTTCTCTCTGCCTGTCGGACGAACGACAAGGCAGAGACGTGGCAGCAGCCAGCCGGTTGGAAGCCCTGGTCGCCGCACTAACAAACCCTTAGCTAAGCTCAAGCAAGTCTCCCCTGGCACTGAACCTGCCAGGAAGCCACGAGGGGAGCATAACGTCTCCACTCGTGATGATCCGCGGGACTCATATCCTTCAGCTCTCAAACAACTCCACCCTAGCACTGACACTGCTAGGAAGTCTCGAGGTGAGCAAAATGCCTCTACTCGTGAGGATTCACTGAACCCAAGCTCTTCAGCTATAAACTCACTTATCCCTGACGCTGACCCCGCCAGGAAGTCACAGAGCAAAGTGAAATTTAGCTCTTGTGAAAATAAGCCTCATTATGGCTCCACTCACACTATAAGGCCACTCTTCCCTAACATTGACAGTGTTAGGAAAATTAGAGATAAGCCGACTTATCGCACTCACGAAGAAGCGCCTCACTATGGCATTAGAGATAAGCCCCATCGAACCTACACACCTTGGGCACTGAGCCATAACATCTGTCCCACTTGCCAATCTGCCCCAAGAGGAGGTTGTAACCAATCCTATCGCCCAGCCTACTTTCCCAGGTCATCAAAATGGTCCCGCACAAGCGACCATCCACCTGCGAACAGAACTTAGGCGACAGCGGACTCTTTAGGACGGACACCCTCTGGACTTCGGCGACTTCTGGACTCTTGGGAAACTTTTCTTAAATGCTACGACCAACATATAACCTGAGTGATACCAACGTGGGCACTTCACAGCTCTTCTGACGAAGACCTATCTTTTGCGGGGAGGGTTGTGACAAAAATAAATTTCGCCCACTTGAGGTATCACTCGGTCTAGGCATCTAACTATTTTATTTTTGCTATCTTATTTTTTTACCTCAGCTTAGCCCTTATGGCTATCTAAAGCTATTACCACCACCCCCTTTTTTCTCTAGGCATCCGTGTCACGATGTAATTTCTTAATCTGGCACGCGTCTAGCACATTCTTTGTCGGCAAGAATAAACACGCTTCTAAATATCTTGACCTAACATCCTGCCGCACCCCCCCCCCTTTTCGGGGGACGGGTCAATTCAAATGGACCCTCTTCAAATCCAAAATAGTTTCTATCGCCCGACCATATTGGGATACAAATCGTCTCGTGGTCATTCGATAAGGGCCCATCCCTATGTCCATACATGAAACGCGCGGCGAGGTCAAGCGATGATCTGCCTGCCTAAGGACGGGCAGTCTAGACACGAGGTCAATCGGAAATCCTTTGTCTAGACAAATCAGGCAGTCTGTCACATTTGAAAGTATGTCTTTCTCCTTTGGCCCCACCTCCTTGCCCACGCGTGTAGGAGAAATATAATTTCCTGTTTTCTCGTCATTCTCATTCTGGAGAGCAGAGAGCGAAGACATATTCCTGCCTGAGCTTGCTTATTCATTTACTATATCAATTTCATATCTTTTCATTATATTGGATTGGTGGTATGTGCTTTTTAAAGGTGTTTTAAGTAACCTCTTACTATGTGTATTTATATATTTGTGCATTTATTTAGTGCATTATATTTGTGTACATATTTGTGTAATTCTTATCTTGGATTATGTAAGTAGTCACTTTATGTATTATATTTTATTATCATGACTTGTACGACTAAATAGTCAAAGTCATCCACTTTATCTGGACTAGAATTCACTATAATTCTTGCCACATGTATTTAGCCTTCTAGCTACTATTAATTTATCACTGATAAATTACCGCTCAGCTCGAGCCCTATTTCCATTATTGATAAATTCCTTGACCGGGAACTATCATAATATTTATGTAACATGTCATATTACCTAGTATATATTCACGCTCATTCCGTGACAAGGAATGCCGTAATTATTTATGTACTATATTATATTTTATCGGCCTGTTGGCCAGACTCATTACTTAGGTAAACCATGTATACATTATCTTATTTATCTTATCCTGTCATTATCTTATCTCGGTTGATCGCCTTGATTTTTAATGGCGCACTGACCCTGCGCTCAGAATAGACTTGAATTATTTCCCCTTGTATTGAATTTGACTTCTAGAGATTACGTTCCTTGAACGAGCCCTGTCTCCATTCAAGCGTGCTCTATTGTTCGGGCCCAACGGCCATATGTAAACAATAGCGACTTGGTCACTGACCGTCAGCCATTCCTCCCCCCCCCTTCCCCTTTCATCTCTCTATCCAAGGCGGCTCGTAATGACATCACCGTGACAAGGTGCGTCTTACAATTTAACGCTACTTGTAGGCTCCCTTGACGAAATACAATTTCTACTATTTCAATTAATACCATGTATTAGCTCCCTTGGATAACTGTGAAACTAAGTTATAGTTTCTTTACATCATTATTACTTTACTATGTGTTATCGCCCTTGTGGGACTTCACTATTGTTGTCATTATTGTCTCCCCTGATGAGATGTAATATTTATTGGATTAACTCCCCTTATTATTATGAAACTAGACTATGGTTTCTATTTTATCATTCTGAAGATGTCCTTCATGAAAAGGCGTCTACCTCCCAGTGTCATCATGGTGGCTAAGTCGATCTACGAATCTCGTTGCAGCTTTTATTACAGGCTACTTCTAATAGAAGCCCTAACTTTGTAACGCGGATACCAGTCTGCTGACACCAGATCTGGAGACACCAGCCTTGCTCACTAATCAGAAGAGTCCGACCAACAACCGCATGCCAGAAGATCCGCCCCTGCAGCTACGTATAGTTGGACTGTCCCGTGCGCTAGGACCGATCAAGCCAGAGCACCCACAGACAACTTAGCATCAGTCACGCCGATCTCGCCAGAGCAGCATAGGACTCAAAGCTAAGCAACAAAGCCCAATGACATTCAGACCACTTGTTTCTCATTTCTTATGATGATAGTCCCATTTATGTAAATAATTAGGCCCCGCCCTAACACTGTACAGCTTTTACCTTTTACTTATTTTCATTCTTATTATTAAACTGTACATATGTTTTACATAAAAAGTATTTGTTGCCTGCATTCATAACATTGTGCCTGTAGTCCTTATGTGCAAGGTAAGGTCCTCAAAATATCTAATTCCCCTAGACACCTAAACGGCCACCATCTTTGACCTACTTGTCACAAGCGCCTAAAGGTAGCACGGGAAACCAACTCCTAGATACCCCCTCCCCCCACAAATGAGATTGCACCAAAGCGCTCTGAGCATGCTATAAGCTTGAAAGTAGCGCTATATAAAAGCTATAATAATAATATATTAAAGATTATACCGGTATGGCGTATATTATATCCTTCTTGACACCCTTAAGGTATAAACGAAATTTCACTTGTTAGGTGAAAGGGGTGGCACAGGTAAAATTCTGAAAAACACTGACTTGATGTAAAAAAAATAATAATAAATGAGCTACTTGTTAACTTCTATTGTTAGAAGAACAAGTTTATTATGTTTCTTCTTCTTCGTTCTCATTGTTATGTTGGAGCGTTCAGATGACAAGACCAATATATGAGACGAACTGCGCAGTGGTTTCCAAGTCAGGGAGCTCTCCATACAGTTTTCTTTCTATTGTGGTGTTTTGGGGCCAGTGTTTTATACGGGCCTCTTGGTAAAGAGCGCAGTGTTGGTGGACATGGTCGGCATTCTCTGGTGACACTCCACAAGGGCAGATGTCACTGGTTCCAATTTTGAGCGGTACATTTGTTGTCGCATTCTGTTGTGTCCGGTCCTAAGTCGAAAGATTAGACGTTTATCTTGTCGGGATAGCTTATAGTAAGCATCATCTTTCTTGTGATTTAGATGTGAGCTCGTCCATTTCTCTTTTATTTTATTTACAATTAATTTCTTCATTTTTTTCTGAATAGAGTGCAGAGTTTATGTGTGAGTTAGTTCTCCCACTCTTGGCGAGTGTGTCAGCCTTCTCATTTCCTTCTAGTTGTATAAGAGCTGGTACCCATTGAATAACAGATTTTTTGCTGTTGTTGTTGAGCTTTGTAAGTGCTGTTCTGAGGTTTTTATTATTATTATTATTATTATTCAAGCTTTGAAGGTTTGTTTTCGCATCGGTTAGTAAGACAATCTGACTGTGTGGGCGAACTTGGATGATTTTCTAGCGTGGTAGCAGCTAGTGTTAGTCCTTCCCTTTCTGCTCTGTGGCTGTCAGAGAGCTCTCCAGATGCAATGGATTTTTCTAGTTTTTCTCCATCTGGCCATTCGAATTCCAGCTCCTCCATTTGTGGTGGCTGTATGAGATGATAAATCGGCGTAAACTCTGATCCACTGATTGCTAGGATAATTGGTTTGAAAAAAACAGTTCACTATTTCCTTGAGCTTTGTTGGTCTGTAGTCAGATTTTCTTTTTATGTTTTCAATATGGTCCCTTATAGTAGGATGAGGGCTTTCGTCCCAGTGTGGAGATGTTTTTTAGTGTATCGAGGATTCTAGAGTTATTTTTTCGAGTTGGTGTTTTTTCTTTTTGGGGTTAACAGATTCCTGTATGAAATTGGTCCTTTTGAGACGGTTTTTAGTGATCAGGGCAGCGGTTTCCTCCATAGCTCTTATGGGTGTTGTTTTCATTTCTCCTGTCAATGTCCTTAGACCAATATTTTGAACCTTGTCTATTTTTCTTAGGTTGGTTTGGCCTGCTGAGTTTCTATGCTGTTTATTATAGAAACCTTCCTCTTTACGAAGTTACTACATAGTACATACCTGTCGCGATCTACTATTGCAGTTTTTCCTACTTAAAAACTATAAAATAATAGCAAGGACTTTGATTCCGAAGATTAAGGATGAGTGCAGTGTTTCATATGACTCCATCCGAGACAAATAAGCAGTGTTTCTCAAACTTGTATCGAGAAGAACCACGTCGTAAGCGCAGAAGTTTTTAAAATGTCTTCCTAAAAATGTTTTGAATCAATATTATTGCTAACGCCTCTCGCGAAAACGTTCGACGTTTTAAAAGGTCCTTCATAGAAGATGATAGCTTTTAATATTTTAAACATTGATAATAATCGTCATTTTATAGGGTTAATAGTTAATATTCAAACGTTCATTGATCACTACAATTAAATACAAGTTTTTAATTTTACTATAGCTTCCTAGCCAATGGCCAGGACGTCGCGCCCCTCATTAGTGACGTTTTATCCCCTTTCCCGGGCTGAATTTAGGTATGTGGAGGCCCCGGGGCAGGAGGTGTTGTTTTTGTTTTGTTTTGTTTTGTTTTTTTGGATGGGGGGCATCTACATTTTTTTTATAAGCTTTAATAAAGATCCACTTATGAATTTTGTATTTTAGAAGAAACAAATAGAGTTCTTGTGGATTCAATCTCAACTTCCTTTTAAAAAATATTTAATATGCACATTTTAGTTTTTAAAAGTGTATTTAAAAAAAATGCTTCTGTCTGGCGCATTGCATCATTGCAGAGTTTCTAAACTAGATCTGATGGGTAACTTATAACTTTTACTATCGTAGTGACACGTTATCGTTTGCAAAACTATAAATAGAAAAGCTATATATAGCCTAAATCAGATACAAATATCGATATTTCAAACCGATCTCGATACTTATAATAAGATTTCTTGTTGTTTTGTTTACTTGTTTAGAACGGATTTCAGAATATTTTACAAAACTGAATGATTTTTATATCAATTTTGATTATATCAGATTTCATTATATGAACCTTGATAATGATATTTGAAAAATGTAATGTTTTAATACGATTTGGATCCAATACAACAAAATATCGCTTAAGCCTGAGTTCAAAGTAAGTTGTGGGAATTTCCGATGTGTAGTTTCCCTGACTCAGAACATCTCTTTTCCGACCTAATTATGCAGTCATGTGATTTCGGAAACTTGTCAATGTTTACACCAGATTCAGATCTAGATCCACGTATACGAGGAAGTGTTTTAAGCTGGCCTTAGTTTAAATTCAGTGCAATCAAGCAATGTAGATCTATATATCTATACCTAGATCTTTAGTCTAGATCAACACTCAGTATCGTCTAATCGTTACTTGTTAGCGAAGTTTTTTAGTTTTGACTTTTGAGGTTAGTCAACTTAGTGTTTGGACTTGGATTATTTAATTAGATCTAAATTAAAAATGTAATCTAGATAAGATGATAAGAATAAGATAAAGATTAAGATAGCCTATCTGATATGTATTACTATTAGATCTATACATTATAATGTATAGTGGTATAGTCTAGAATATTTTATAAATAAGGTTAAACTCTAACTTAACTACTAATCTAGAATGTAGACTAGATCTAGCAGTCAAAATAGCAAAAACAAAATTGGATTATGTTATGTAAATTTGTATTATGTATAGCCTCCTTAGCTCCTAACATATTCCTTGCAATTTGCCTACAAAAGTAAGTTTCCCTTTCAGACCTTGAGGTCTATAGGGCAGATGATGTAAAGCCTATAAAGGTCATCTGATTCTGTGGCCTATGGTTAATGAGGGTGTCATGTGGCCAGCACAATGACCAACCGCCTTTACTTTTCCCCAACTAATGTCAGGTACCCATTAGAGCTGGGTGGACTCAGAGGCGCCCAAAGATTCCGAAATAAAAATCCCATCCTTCACCAGAATTCGAACCCAGGACCCCTGGTTCAGAAGCCAATAAGCGCTTTACCGCTCAGCCACCGCGCCTCCCATTGCCTACAAGTGTAATCTAAATCATTTGAATTTCAATCTAAGCATACTCAATTGTCAAATGCTTTGTGAACTTTTTTTTTTTGTTTTGTAAGCAGAATTTGATTTCAATGCATTTTAGAGTCTGTTACCGTTACAGCATAACACGTACCTTACTAGCTACTAGAATAGAAACTAAATATTAACTATAAATTGCAAAAATCTTATAAAATACAGACATTACTTCAAAAAAAGAAGATGATTATGATGATATCGAGCATTTGAAAGCTAAAAGCTTTACAAACTCGACCTTACCAAAAAAAAATATTATTTTACTAGATCTATATAAGACTGTTGCCTTCCTTTCTGTATACAAATAAATGTACATTTACTATGCAGAAAACATTTGACATCTCTAAACAATTAATATAGCATTCTGTTTTTTTTTCTCTTTTGAGAATTATATATCTTACAGAGCTAAGATTATTAGCTTAGCAACTATAAGATTAAGTTTGGTCCCATAATAAAGTTTTTTTTGTTTTTTTTTCAGCAATTAAAAAATCAATACAATTCTCTACAAGATGTCTGAAAAGGATCGAAGTGGATTCTTCTATGGTAATTTTTTAAATATTTTTTTTTTATGTAGTTCTGCGTAAAAGATGAATAGAAAATCACCTCAGATATTTAATATAATATAATAATTTTCAGTGATAAATTATTGATAATAGATAATCTTAATGAAGAGTTTTAATTTTTTGCAAATTTCTGAGCATTCATTTTTATCTGATATTACTATATATACAAATATATAAATATATTTATATATAGAAAAAATGTTGTCCAAGAACTTTGTATAAAAGTAAATTAATTTTGAAATAAAAAATTGAAAACAAGGTTTTTCCACTATTACAGGTAAATAAAATGTAGGTCCTACATTAACAATGATTTTTTTAATGAGTTTATTGAAATATTTCTTTACTGCTTTAATAAGATGCTGAAAAGCTTTAAACAAATTTAAGATAATTAACACTAGAAAGACTTATCTGCAAGTCATTAATTCAAGAGCATTTACTGAGTAGACAATGAGAGAATTGTTTCAGATAAATTTCTAGAAAGCTGGCTAGTCAATTCAATGATGGTATATAAAATACTTACTAACTAGAATTTAAAATATGTTCAAGTGATCTGTGCTTGAATTGTAAAGATTAATTATTTCCTCTACAGGAGTCAGTGCAATATATGGTACATAAAATACTTACTAACTAGCATTTAAAATAAGTTAAAGTGATTTGTACTTAAATTGTAAAGATTAATTCTTTTTTTTTTCTACAGGAAACCATGAGACTCAGATCTCAGAGGGTGGTGAGGCTGACCTACATAGTCATATGTCATCTTGCTCTAAGAATCCAGGTCACAAAGAGTTCATCCCTGTCAATGAGTTCTCTCCCAGCCATTTACCAGAAGGTAGCCAGTATCACAGTCTTTATGAGCTAACTAAAAGTTTGGCCTACCTGACCGTCCGTGTTGATGTCCGGCTTGTCAGTGACAACAGACCAGAATTTTGGCCAGACAGTTCGGTTCATTACCCTTTCCACAGAAAGAAAGGGAGCACTGTGCTACGGACTGGAAGTGGGAGGATCCGATTTGTGTTTAAATACACAGATCGGCAAGACAAAGCCTGCCCCTGCATGAAGTGCCGGCTGACTGATACGCCAAGTAAGACCTGGTGGAAGGTTGACGTGTTGACCGCTACCCATGTTGTGTTTGACCAGGCGGAGGTGAAGCACACCACTTGCAAGCTTTTTTATGACAATGAAGACAGCCATGTGGTCAGTCTTGCTGGCCTGGACGTAGTCCGAGCTGACATAGAGAGGGACTGGTGCGAGATGACCTGCGCCACTTGCGACGAAAGCCTGGTGAGAGAGCTTGACAAGGCAATCAAAACATTTTACGGTCTCATCAAAGATGTTCATGATGACTTTGAAAGCAGAGGGGGCAGTGCTGAAAATGTGGCCATCATTGTCTCTCACCCTCATGGCTGCCCCAAGCGTATTTCCGTTGGACGATGCAGGGGTAAAGATGAAGCAGATGGGGGAAACAGTCGTTACACATACACAACCTGCACGTGTCCGGGGAGCAGCGGAGCCTGGGTCTACATGCTGCGGTCCAACTGGTGGTACAACTACACTCATGTCCACTCTGGGGTCAACCACATAGGTAATTTCAGTGGTACTGGTTTTGATTTTCTATAATAAAAGTAGTCCTCTTGACATTGTTAATGAAGGGGCTTACATTGAAAGGTAATAAAAAATGGAAATTAGAGAAATAAGTAATTAAAACCATTATCTTTGAAAAAAAAACAGGCAAATATATATTTCAAAGATGAAACATTCATTGTGAGATTAACAAAATTTTAAAATAAAATCTTCACTTTAAAAAAAAAATTTTGAATTCAAATAAAAAAAATGAAAGTTTATACTTTTGAAAGTAAAGTTTTAAAAAGAAATGACTTCAAACAAATAAGTATAAGAAATTTACTAAAACATTTCTTGAGCTGTTTAAAAAAGACTATTGCTTTTCTGATCCTTGTTTTTATGTTGCCATCTTTTAGAGCCATAAATAGATCAAATTATATTGTTTTAAAATGTTTATATATATATTTTTTTGTCTGTGAATGCTTTTGGTTCATGTTGAGCAAAGTCAGTAAACAGCACCATTGTAAGATTAAAAGTAAAGATGTTAACTATTCCTTTCAGACCCTGTAATCTTTAGGTCAGATTATGTAAAGTTCATCTGTTTCTATTGCTGACAGTTAACAAGAGTGTTATGTGGCCAATATAATGATCAACCTCTTTACTTTTCCCAACTAATGTCAGTTACCCATTAGAGTTGGGTGGACTCCTGAGTAGTGCCCTTAAAATCACAAAATTAAAAATCCCAGTCTTCAATGAGATTTGAACCTGGGATCCCTCAGTTTAGAAGCTAAGCACTTTACCACTCATCCAACACACCCCATTGCAAAATTAGCTACACATGACTGTAGTACTTATGATCAAAATAGCCAGTGGTTAAAGGATGATGCATTAAACAAATAGAGACTATTAATTTATCCCACTGATTCCAGAAAGGTGAGTTGCAGCTTACCCATGACTAATTTTACCCTCTAATCTTATAAAATTATAATAACATAAGATTTCTTTGAAAAAAAAGAAAACAATTACATATATATCCATATGTTAATGTAGTCCTGTAAGACTTGATCTCTGGTTCATCCAGGCAATTCATTGCATCCAAAATAGCTGTTAGCTACATTCATCAATGGTCACATATGTAGAGTTGTTTGTTTTTTGTTCTTTTAAATGTATGTAATTTATGGCATTTATTTTAACTAGTCTAGAGATATTTATATATAATATATATTAGACCTTTTTCTGGTTTATGACCTTTATTATCTTAAACCATTTTGAATCTGCAGTATTTATTCTTTTTTTTATCCTTTTACAATAATTCTTACAAATTTTGTTCTATTTCTTTATCTATATAGACAAATTTTGGTCTATTTCTTTATCTATATAGACAAATTTTGGTCTATTTCTTTATCTATATAGGCCTGTGCATCTGTAAACTGTTCTTTACTAAAGAATTGTAAATATTATCTAATTCTAATATGTTTATCTATCTATAGAGTGCTTTGCAATTATTTTTTTTACAAAGTATTGATAGTAGTGAACAAATATTCTGCTGGTGATTGCTTTATATATATTTGTTTTTGTTTTGCTTTAGTCATGTGATATTTTTCGACCCTTTGTTGAAACATTGTAACACATATTTTTTAATGTATTGAATGCTAATACCCGGTGATATATGTTTTCAAACTTGTTTGTTTGTTGTATTTTTTTACTCAAACAGACTAAACTATTCTATTGTATAACTACATTCATTATTTGCCATAAATTATTCCACTAAAAAAAACACACACACAAAATATCGGTGATAAAAATAATTAATAAAAACATTACACAGAATAAAAAGTGTTCTCATTATTAAAAAAACAACAACACATTAATGAATCAGTAATTTTCTCTTAAAACATTGAAAGCAAGGCTTTCTCCGTGAATGTATATTCTGTTGTTTTCATCCTTTCTGTAAATGCGGCAAAGTGAGTCGTACTTCTCTCCGATTCTCCCAAGGTATGCGCCTATTCGCCGACTATCAACTGGATGCCTGGTCATCACGCTAGAGTGCCCACCAAGCATATCAACTGCCTCCATACCCTCTTCTTTTATTGGACTTTCCCACACAGGTATCGAACCAAATGTTGAGGACTGTCTTTGGCATGTGTCACAGCGTTGCTGGTCAACAACTGCTGTCGGCGTATTATATTTGAACTTGTAAAACTTGAAATAAACTTGAATAAATTTTTTGTGAATAAAAATTAAATAGAACGTTTTATTACACTATAGAAAAACTCATCTGGAAATTAAATAAAATAGAAGAAATACACACATAGTAATAAATTCTAAAATGGTAGAGTCTGAACAAAATCTAACTCACTACAAACACACGTCTTTTCAGTCGGCAATCTGGAGTCATCTTCCCTACACGAGTCAGCTGACGACAATGCCTCTTAGTTTGCATCATTCACACTGCCCATCTGCTAACCCCTTCCCACCGTCGCCATAGATACACACACATACACTCCATAACACCAAAGTATCTGCTTCATGAGAGCAGTGCTATTAGGTTCATTTATATATCTCTCCTTTCCTCCCCGCAATGCGACTTGTAAACTAAGTGTTCCCTTTCATTCCGAAAATGAAACAAGCAATATAAAATACTTCAAAACAAAAAAAAAAACTTATCTTGTGGAAAGAACTCACTCTTCCAAATATATCTCTCAATATTGTAGAATGTATTTCCCTTTTTGTGATATCCAACAAAGTAATTAATTACAAAAAAATTAATTGGCTAATGGGTTCATTTTTATTGATTCGTGTATTGTCTTCGATTATGAATAAGGAATGTGGTTTCGACATTCATGGCTGGGAAGTACTAGCTCTAGATCGATCCTCATGGCGAGAAGCTGTGAGTCTCGGAGTCTCAAGATCTGAAGCAAGAAGAGTGGCTAGTGCGATAGAGCCCCGAACCAACAGAAAATAGAGAGAAGAAGCAGGCCTATCTGCAACTGACAAAACCCACCCATGTCACATATGCGGCCGGCTTTTTAAAGCGAGTATTGGACTTTACAGCCATCTTCGAGTCCATAGGAAATGAGAAATGTGCTCATCTTCGAACACGAAGGAGGAGCTTTATAATAGTGGGTCTTCAAACTTTTTATAGAGTGAGTTGATATAAGCTTCGTATATGTCTCTTTACATGGAGGCAACTTCATAGTGAGCTATTCCTGATGTGTCCGGTATACAGAATAAAGGAAGTGTAGACATCTTCTTATCTTATAAAATACAGACGTTACTTCCAAAAAGAAGATGATTACATCCTACGCGTCACGCACCATGTTATAAGCTACAAGTCCTACGATTATTTGTGCTGCATAGCATAATGGAGGCACGGTGGCTGAACGTCTGGCTTCCTAACCGAGGTCCGGGGTTCGAATCCTGGCGTTGACTTGGATTATTAATTTCGGGATCTTCGTGCGCCTCTGAGTCCACCCAGCTCTTATGGGTACCTAACATGACACCCTCGTTAACCGTAGGCTACAGAAACAGATGAAACATCATCTACCCTATAGACAACAAGGTCTGAAAGAGTGACTACTTTATTTTTTTGTTCCATGCTTGAAGTTCATTTCTTGCATTCTTGACATTGTTGAGTTTATGGTGAAAGCATAGACATAAATAAAGTACATACAAACGCAATTCACTAATTCTAATATCATAAAACTCTCTTATTAGCCAGTCTATATTTATTTATGTCTATGAGTTTTGTTTAATCTTTGTCTTTAATCTTTTGTTTAAGCGTGGTCGAGAGGCTAAGTGCGGCTTGATCTTGGCTTGCTTGGCTACCTAGAAGGGGGCTCGAGTTCGACACCCGACTCGGGCAGAGTTGTGTTTACTGAGCGCCCAAAGGCAGCACGGGAAACCAACTCCTAGATATCCCCTCCCCCCCCCCGCTGGTCCACAAATGAGATTGGACCAAAGCGCTCTGAGCATGCTATAAGCATGAAAGTAGCGCTATATAAAAGCTATAATAATAATAATCTCTAAGCCTGAAGATCATGCAATTTTTAATTTTTTCATAATTCGGAAATCCGAATACAATAGATATACATGTTTTCAAGTAACATAAAGTTAGGCCCTACTTCCTTTTTCCAGTCTATATTTATTTATGTCTATGGGGGGAAAGTCAACAATTAAAGAAAAAAAAAAAGTACCCATACACTCTGGAAACCAAATTTTGTGAAATGGACAAATGTGATGTCCTACGTCAAAACTCCAAAACAACTTCCGACATCAACTCTGTATTGTTCAATCCACTGCACTGTGACTGTATTGACGAGTAAAACAGGTGAGATTGTACTTCTATATCTAACTAAAGCACTGTTAGAATTTGTGTACAAAACATTTCTTACTGGAATGAGAAAATGTAACGATCAAGATTAAGATTAGTGAAACTAGATAAGCAAAGATCAAGATTGTAGGGGGGGGGGGAAATAGACTTTAATCTAGTCTAGATCTAGCCTAGAACTTAGAACTAAATCATTGTTGAGATTTTCTCTTTACATACAATGATACATAAAGATCTATACCCACATTATTTAGATTTTTAAAATAATTTATTTAGAGTAGAGTAGAGCCAGGAAAACCAGTGACTTAACAAAATGTAAGGCACTGGTAAATATGCATGACTGAATGCATGACGCGTAGGACGTATTCATCTTTTTTTTTTTTTTTTTTAAGTAAAGTCTGTATTATATATGATAAGATTAGAGTACCACCTAGTTACTAGTTACTAGTAGATTTAAACACTATACCTATTTTTAAAAGTTAA
>JADKLZ010011417.1:0-16735 GCA_021533235.1 Biomphalaria straminea | reverse complement strand
ATTTGTATTTTCAATTGATAGATGACTGCCAGTTAAAAACCAGCCAACGTCTTTCTGAAATAAAAATTAAAACGCTAACAAGATTTGGTTTATAAAGAGCACTTTATTTTCAGCAAAGGACACGTGACATAACGAGCACGTGACGTAACGAGCACGTGACACGAGATATCTATATGGACAAATAGAAATGTAGAAATATATGAATGTTGATAAGAACTTGTAGACAAATATATGAATGTTGATAAGAACTTGTAGACAAAAATATATGAATGTTGATAAGAACTTGTTGACAAATATATGAATGTTGATAAGAACTTGTAGACAAATGTATGACTTGCTTCAGAAGTAAAATACTGTTTTGTATGTACAAAGAAGTTCTATAATTAAATCTAACAAGAAACAAAACAAAACAAAAAATAACAACATATTAATAAGAATTAATTGAATACTAGAGATGCACTGTAATTTTCTCTAGTTAATTAAATAATATAATAAATAATAATAATCTCTCTACATTTCCAAGCAGTGATTGATTTACTTATAGGACACAAATTATAGCCTAGGCCCCCTTAGAAATAGCTCCAGGGATATTTTCAATTATTTTGACGAAAGAACAAAATTATGTTGATTACAAGGGGCCCACATAAATGCATATAGCTTAGGGCCTTATTAAATCTAAATCTGGCCCTTTATCCAAGTGTGTATCTTTTTCTTCTTAATAAATAATCATTAGTCCCACCCAAAAAAAAAAGAGAGAGCTATTTTTAATTGCATGCATACTATTACTATTTTAGAGCAAATTTAGCCTACCATAATAAATCCAAACATTATAACTTTATCACAGACCTGGATACTATAACTAAATCTAGTTACAGCTTTAGAAATTATATAAACACTAAAATAAATTATGTTCTTACAAAAACAATTTCCTAAAAAAAATTCATATTTAAAATAACGTAAAATACTAAATAAAGAAACATAACACTGCAACTCGCTTGCATCTCAAGTAATTAATAACAAAATAATATTAAATTTCATCCAATATTTATATATATATATAACATTATATACAACAATTTACATTAATTTCAAACACTTGTTGGCAAAGTAAAACACAACACAACAGTAAATGACAAATATCACCAATAAGGGAAACTTATCGACTGTACAGGGTTTATATCATGGAATGACTTCAATATGAGACAGAAACTGACACTGCAACACTGACTCATTGTACAATGAACAAGTTGGTTATCACAGGAGTTCAAGACCACACAATCCATGATTATAATGAAAGAAAAGGGAGACAACATTAGAACACTTTCAAATAAAACATTAAATTATTGCACACAAACATGTGATTATGAACTACTGCCACAGATATACAAAACTACAAATGTAGTTTTAAAAAATAAATTCATGGTCATGGCCTTGTCTTTTAAATACATGTCACGTTGGTTATTTGACATATTTTGGTGTCAATACTTTTAACAATAGTTATCTGACATGTTTAGTTCTTAATACCTGCCACAGTAATTACAGACATACTTTGGCTATTGCGTTAACTCTTCCGACTAAATAACAAAATGTTTACTCTTAAAAATAAATATAACCATGAAATATGAAACAGAAGAACCCACAAGCATGACAGATGGCAACAACAGTAAATGACCACACTATAGTAGGCTATTTCTCTTAGTGCCACTCCATCAGAAGAATTTGTAATTTGGGGACAAATGAGAAAAGGCAGCCCTATTATTATGAACTAAAAGGGTCCGCAAGGGATCCATAACTTTCAACTAGATATTTCCTCCACAAGAACATCACCAAGATGAGTATAGTTTATTAAATACAAATATGGTCTGGAAGAGTGCATACAATTATGCAAATGAAGGTTGCAGTTTGAAAATTACGCTTGGTTTCATTTAGGACCAGAATGCTATGACCTGAGTACATCCTGTGACTGTACCATCTTTGTAGGGAAGCCTCAGTAATGTCAGTCAAAGACCACTCCCTCCATTCTAATAGAGAAAAAAAGTATGCTAATAGTTGAACACTAAGCACTTTGGGCTAATAGTGAAAAACTAAGCAGTTTGGGCTAATAGTGAAACACTAAGCACTTTGGATTGAAGACTGTATCTCTTTGCTGAAATAGCCAGGCTCTATGAGCCAACAGGCCTTGTCTGGTACATTACACATTCTTCATACCTTAATGCCAACTCTTAGATCTCTAGATACAGCCCAGTCTACAAACCACGAGTTGATACGAGATAAGTTTCAATATGTAAAAAACAATTTTCTTCTTGTAGTCTCTAAATCTACCATTGCTCAGTTAACCTTTATAACCATGTAGAAATAGTGCTAAAGGGAGATCACAAAGTGTTATTGAAATCAAGGAAGTAGCCCACCCAAAGATTTCTGATTACTGCCCTTGCCATATCACCTGCTCCACAAATATTCTACAATAGTATTTTATTTCATCAAAGGAAAATGCTTTCAGAAATTAATTGTTGAAAAAGTAATATTGATGAAAATAATTATTTTTAGAATAAAAAGTTGAGCTAATTATTAAACAATTCGTTTGGAATCTTATAATAAAAAAATTAGTAAAATTTAACACACAAATATAATAAACATTTTTCTGTTTTTATGTGTTGTTAGTTGAGATGCTAATACAAATCATATGACATTTGTATTATCTTCATTACATCATTAAAAAAGTTTTTATTGGGATGTGAAAATATTAGAATCATACCTAATGATCAAAGAAAAAATTTAAAAAATGATGATTAACTTCAGAATATTTTTTAATTTTATTTATACATAATAAAAATAGAGATGATGGCTGAAAAAAAATTAAATAAGTCTAATAGGTAGAGTACACATTACATACTTTGACTTTATGACTGTAAGTCTAATAGGTAGAGTACACATTTTATACTTTGACTTTATGACTGTAAGTCTAATAGGTAGAGTACACATTTTATACTTTGACTTTATGACTATTAGAACTGATGAAGTAAAGCACATCTATTTCATGGCAATTGGTTGACACAGGTGTCATGTGGCCAGCACAATGACCAACTGCCTTTACTTCCCCAATATATGCTAGGTAACTTTTAGAGATAGATAAACTTGGAGGGCCCCTCAAACCCAATGTTCAAAATCTCAGACTTCACTGGGATTCAAACTCTAGTTCACTCGATACAGCAACCAAGCAATTTATCACTCAGTTACTACACACCTTAAGCCTAAAAACTAGCCATGAAATATAAATAATTCATGAAATTACTATAGATCTATTTAATAGAATAAAAGGATTGTTCTCATTGAGCTTAAGTAAATTCACTTTACTTTTAAGATATAAAACTTTTAATATAAAATATAACTGAATGCCTGGATCACAATCTCTGTGGTTACTTATTAACAAATTAGTCAAGAAACTTTCACACAATAGGTTAAAAAAGTAAAGTTCCCCCTTTCAAGCCTTACAATCTATAGGGCAGATGATGTTAAGGTCATCTGTTTTCTTTTCAATGGTTAATGAGCAGGGTGTCATGTGGCCAGCACAACTAACCACTTTTTACTTTTCCCAACTTAAGTCAGGTACCCATTGGGTAGACTCAGGGGTGCCCTGAAAATACTGAAATTTACAACAATCCCAGTTTTCACAGAGTTTGGAACCCAAGATCCCCAGGTTTGGAAGCCAAGTGCTGAAGTGCTCAGCCACCATGCTCCCTGTGTTATCATTTTATTGTATAATATGGTAGTGAGCCCCAGTTTAAAAATGAACATTATACAATGTATTTTAGGGCATGACCACTGTGAATTTTATTGACACAAACGTTATTGAAACCAAGACAAACAAATAACAACATCAAATTCAACAAACACTTCAACAATTAGGATACATAGTCATAGAGAATATGGTTTCTGTTATAAATGTTGTCACTATAAGTAGTAAGTATGTGGTATCAGAATGAAATCCAATGCTCTTGGTAGTAATATTTTAAACAAAATATTATTGTTTACATTATAATACTGAATAAGTTATAAAAATATTTTAAATTGGGTATCATGCTTTGATATTTACTTCAATATTCAATATGTTCATCATTTACAAAAAAATATTCAATTAACTTTATAAAACAAAACACTGCATTTATTATGAAACAATTATCAATTGACCTACAGGGGTGTGTTTTTTTTAAATCTCTTTTCAATATCATAATTTCATTTCACTGCCCCCATAATCGAAAATATTTCCTTTTACAGAGCTGTATGAGCTTAGTATTACACATTTTGTTTTCAATGAGCAACATACAAAAATTAATAATTTATCTGTAAAAATCAATGCCCTAAAAGTATTAAAAATGGAAAAAAATTTTTTTGTGGGAAAATGTCCTGAGAAAATCAACCAATTATTATTTTTTTAAAAAATATTCAGCGTGTTAGTCTATTTACGAAGAATGTGCCACATTGCTACGGACTTTCTCTGATTGGTCAGCATGTCCTTCCAATGACCCTGTTCCTCTCCAGGCTTGTCTGTGCCTCCAAGCAAGCATCTGCCTAGCATTTCTCCATGGCCAATCAGGTCATGGTCAAGGACGCTGACCTCAAGACTGACCTTGGGTAGAACCTCTGCAGGTACATTGAAAGCAAGAGCCTCGTTCCAAACTGGATTGACAGAGCCCCTGCGGACTGAAGTCTTCTTCCTCTTGACTTTTTTCCCATCCACCATCAGTGAAACTCTAACAAAAGGATCTGAGGAGAATATGCAACAGAAGTCTAGTACACACTAAATATATGTAACAGAAGTCTAGTGGACACTAAACAATTGCAGCAGAAGTCTAGCGCACACTAAATATATGCAGCAGAAGTCTAGTGGACACTAAATATATGTAACTGTAACAGAAGTCTAGTACACACTAAATATATGCAACAGAAGTCTAGTACACATTAAATATATGCAATAGAAGTCTAGTACATAGTAAATATATGCAACAGAAGTCTAGTGCACATTAAATATTTTTATTGAATATTTATGTAGCTATTAACTTCATTTCTTAGTCATTTTAATGTATATTATTAGTCTTCTGTCAACTATTTGAAAGTGGTACATGAAACACATTTGATCAGCAGTTCAGTATCATCACTGGACACTCATAACAAGAAAACTTATTATTGCAATAAAATATCTAATATATAAAGCAGAATGTAAGGCGTATGTATTTACGTATAAACATTTTCTTTAAATATGTGATATTTTGGTTTAAATTATTAAAAAATAATTATTAAGCATTTAAGATTCATAACAATGCTTATCATATGATGAATAATATAACAACTGGAAATATAACTTTTTGTTGAATAGAAAATCAAAATAAATTATTTTATGATTTAGTGAATTGATTAAAAACATTTATTGTATTGGGAAAGAAGAATATGTTTAAAGGTGACCATACCAGCAGATGGCGCTGCAGTGGAAAGCTTTAGTTCCTTGGCCTTCATTATAACCACAGTCAGTCTTTCAGCAGTAGGGAGGTAACTCAAAGATATAAGGATTTCACCACTTTCACCTGCTACCTGTGAAAGTCAAGAATATGTCATAGAAAATAAAACATTTTCTTATTCATTATTATAATGATTATTTTAACTATAAGACAGAACAAAACACATTTTTTAAAATTAAATCTCAGGCACAACAGATATCTTCATTGTTTTCTTAAGATTTTAAAGAATCCATTCCAAAACAAAACATGGAATTACTAAGAAAGTATTTGCCATTGATGAGATTATTACATTTGTGAAGATATTTTAACTTCACAGAAAAGAAAACACTTTTAAATCTTGTTTTAAGATTGGTATGTGTATGTATGTACAGTTTGTATATTTAATGTTTAAAAAAGTAGCCATTACAGCTCTTTCAAGCCACCAATGGGGAAATTCTTATACTTATCTTATAAATAACAGACATTAATTTAAAAGAGAATCTATACAGTACATAGACTAACAGCAGAAAACCAAATAGTGATTTTTTATGAGGACTCACTAAATTAGAGCTCCATATTAGATGTATTGAAGATTTCCTCTATTGATGTAGATGTAGTAGTTATAATAGGCTCAAGCGAGTTAAGTTTAGTTACGTAGTAAAGATTATACAATAAGGTGTCCATATTAAGAAGAGTCAAACAGTATAGCATAAATTGCAAAAGAAAGTTATGCTAGAAGTAAAATTAGTTTAAGTAAAAATAAACTTATTTTGTGTAATTCATTATTTTAATTGGTTTACACTAAATGATTATTTAATACAAAACTGTATTTCCTTTCAGCCGTTTTAAAAACAAACAAACTAAGATATATCAATATTATTATTATTATTATTATTATTATTATAGCTTTTATATAGCGCTACTTCCATGCTTATAGCATGCTCAGAGCGCTTTGGTCTAATCTCATTTGTGGACCAGTGGGGGGGAGGGGGTATCTAGGAATTGGTTTCCCGTGCTGCCTTTGGGCGCTCAGTAAACACAACTCTGCCCGAGTCGGGTGTCGAACCTCGAGCCCCCTTCTAGGTAGCCAAGCAAACCAAGCTCAAGCCGCACTTAGCCTCTCGACCACGCTTCCCACATATTTTTTAATGTGGTAACAGTAGATAAACAAAATGATAACGTAATCATCTTCTTTTCTGAAGTAATGTCTGTATTTTATAAGATAAGGTAAGTGGAGTTATCTTTCTTTCTATATCAACATATGGCTTCCTGGTTGTGTGGTGTGCTCTCTGGGCTGTCATTTCGATGGTCTTGGGTTTGAATCCTCCCCGCTGCCAACCCCTCAGCCCTCAGAAGGTTTGGGCTAGGATGCAATAATTCGAAGCAAGTACAACAAGTATTAATTTACTATGAATGAGAATTAACTCTTTGACATCGTAATTATTTTCCACGTTTGGACGAAATTTATTGCTTTATATCTGGATAGAATCAACGATGGGAGCGTCGTTGCGAGGTCAAAGAGTGAAAAAAAAAAACAAATTTACTTTATGCTGTTTCTGAACATCACACCACATTTCCACACTGTTGCTAACATCAACATTGGCCATGCTGATCTCCACTTCCCCTAGAGACGTGTGGCGGGAAAATTTGTCATAATCAAACAAATGAAATACCAGAGTTTTCTCCTGTCAAATAGGAAACATACAAAAGTTATTAGCATAACACATCATCAAAATAGAATTTACAATAATTAATGCCAAAACAAGTTTATTATTATCAGAAAAGCCAGTTTTATTGCAGTTCAGAATCTATGGGTCACTGCAGCGATCGGACCCCATGATGACCTGCTAACTACTGTAAAGAAACGCAAGCTTAAAATGTATGGCCTTATAACATGATCTTCGGGACTCGCAAAGACCTTCCTCCAGGGAACAGTACCAGGAAAAAGAAGAAGAGGCAGACAGAGAAAGCGGTGGGAAGACATCAAAGAATGGACAGGCCTACCATTGAAAGAGGTTTTAAACAGGGCAAAGGATAGTGAGGAATGGAGAAAGACGGTCTACAAGTATTACTTGGTGCCCCAACGGTCCACAGACTAAGGGATAGATGACATGAGAACCTATGGCGGTCTTTAAATGCGCTACTTAGGATTTAAAGACCGCATCACAAAGAGATAAAAAAAAGTTCCCATTTAAGAACTTGTGGCCTATAGGGCAGATGATGTAAAGGTCATCTGATTCTGTGGCCTACGGTTAACGAGGGTGTTATGTGCTCATTAGAGCTGAGTGGACTCAGAGGCGCCCGAAGATCTTGAAATAAAAAATGCCAGTCTTCACCAGGATTCGAACCCCAGAGCATGGTTCGGTAGCCAAGCGCTTTACCGCTCAGCCACCGCGCCTCTGAGGTTAGAGGCAGGGTTATTTCAGTGATTGGAATCCATGACCACCTGCTAATTATTGTTAAAAAACGCAAATTAAAACTCTATGTCCACATTACAAGGTCTTCATGGCTCGCAAAAACTTTTGTTCAGGGAACAGTACTATTAAACAGAAGAAGAGGCAGACAAAGAAAGAGGAAGACAACATAATAAAATGGACGGGTCTGCCATTGAAAGAAGTTCTATCAAAAAAAGAGAGAAATTTAAAATAAGACGGTCGACAAAATTTTTTGGTGCCCCAATGGTCCATCAAACTAAGGGATAGGTAAAGGTGGTAATGACTCTGTGGTTATTTACTCTACGCCTCCACAAAGTCAATAATATACATTTAATAAAAAAAGGAAAATGAGATTTACGAAGGAGTACTCTTTTTTTCCCATTAAAACAAAAGTATAGGCTAAATGTATATCCACCCATTTCTACTATGTCATTTTATTAAACAATTAGAATGGGGGTATGGGCACTCAATAAAATCCTGCCCATGGTCTCTGCTCACTTAAAATCAGCAGTGGTGCCCAATTCAACACACACACAAACGCACGCACACATATAAGATAAAGGAATAACAGAAAAAGAAAAAAAGTGAATGAGAGAAATGAACAACAGGAAGTGACTGGTGTCGATTAGGTTAATGCATACATATCCCATATATAAAGACAGCACTAGGGACCACACGTTTTATGAGATAAAAATGATTAAATATAGCAAAAAAATGGACTCCACTGACCAGGGCTCGAAACAGTGACCCTCCGATACGATAACTCCGACTTGCAGCGACGCAGTTCTAAGAAAACTAACCAATAGACCATCCGAAAAAAATATCTCTCTAATCTTTACCATTCGCAAGCACGGAATTACCACCAAGATGTCAACGATCACATGCCCCCCCCCCACCTCGCCACACTTTATCAACAATTTTATCAGAGCCGACACAGATAGCCGCTAGGCCCATATTAAATCAACAATGTCTCCACTTTAACTGCCTATTTCTAAATAGAACAAACAGACAACATAAATACACAACATCTAGAAGCTTCAGTGAATAGGTTGCCACTAAGCCGTGAACGTATGTCTATTTGGGTTTGCAGCTACTTACCTTCAAGTCATCAAAATCTAAAGGAAATTTAAAATATTCATTGAAGTAAGGATTGAGTGTCCGCCTTTTTACGGAGGACTGTCTGACCCTTTCATCCACACAAGGTACGAGAGATATCCGGATGTAAGGATCACTGAAAGTACCTGTCACTGGATCTGCAGGCGGTAGATCTTGAGCTGTCCAACAACAAGAAAAAATTCATGAAAATTCAGATAACATTTTGTAGAAATGTAACAACAATGATATCTAAACGTGAGTTCTCTTTTTATTAAAAATTACATAAGCTATTTAAAAAGAGAAGATAATAACTTCCTATGCATTTCACGTACCACTTGGTCATGTATATTAATCAGTGACTATGTGGTTCTGGCTGATTCAAGCAACCCTTGTAAGCCTTCTTTAACTAGCCCAATCAAAAATATGTTTATAGGTCTAAGATATCATAGCGAGGTTTGGTCAAGAAAGGGTTACCATCCATCTTATCTTATGAGATACAAACGGTACTTCAAAAAAGAAGATGATTGCGTCCTACCCGTGTTTCTGGGTCAATCTAGTCATGCATTTAGGACTAAAAGGGGACAAAACCTTACAAAAGAGGACAGAAAGGAGGACCACGTCTCAAGAGGACATAAAGGAGTACAGAGTCTTACAAAAGATGAAAAAGGAGGACAAAGCCTTACACAAGAGGGCACAAAATAGGTCAAAGCCTTATAAAAAGAGGACATAAAGGAAAACAAAGCCTTACAGAGGAGGACAAATTAAAAAGAAGAAAACAAGCTTAACTCTTGAATACTATGCGACTAACGATTTGACTAATTAAGCTTATAAAAATTGAAATATTTATATTTCTAAAAGTTAATGAACACTTTCATCATATTGTAAGATACTTTATGGAAAAAAAAATCAGTCCATTCACAAATCTTACTGATCACTAAGTAACTGTTTACTGCCCAACAATCAGGACCTGATTTAGACTTGATAGGGCTCTAAGCGATTTATGGGGACATAAAGGGGACTCTTATAGTCAACATAAGATTATTTTCCCATTGCCTTTCCCTTTAAAATGTAACAATTTTTGAGCCCCCCAATCCCAGGGGGGGGGGGCTTCCGCCAAGCCGGCCTAAGACAACCGGAGACCGTAGGCGAAATTAATATGGCGCGAAAAATATAAAGTTATGTAATTTATTAAAAACCTAGTTTACTCTAACAATAACATTAAGGCCGAGTTTCGCTGTTTCTTCTCTAAAAAAAAACATGAAAAAGACCTATGCGAGGCATCCACCAGTTTAAATATGCCCAAGCCGGCCCTGCCCTACGATACAGCTTACGTTCCTTATTGATAAATCCAGCAGTGAAATTCACCTCCAAATGTAACATTCATGCGCATACCTCATTCATTCGTTGGTTAATATTTATAAAATGTTTTACAGGTTTCGGATGTTTCGGGTGTTCCTTCAGAGTTGAAGATAATTTACTTCCTAGTCCAAACCTCCCGCAGGAGGATAGGGGATGGCAGCGGGCAGGGTATGAACCAACGACAGTTTAAAAGCAGAAACCGCACCAGCATTCGTTTCTTTACTGTATTTATGACAGCTTCTTTATAAGTGAGTTCGTGCGTTTAAAGCAGAAGATATCAACCAATTGAATTCGATTGCTAACTCTCATTCGAATCACAAGAAAGATGATGCCTATTATAAGTTATCCCGTCAAGATAAATGTCTAACGGTCTAGATCTATTTTCTGGAATCCTGGCACTGGTGGCTGCCTGTATGTCTTGTATGCGCTGTGGGCAGTCGATCTTCTGAAATGTTTACAAGTCAATGAATTTGACCTACCTTCAATCAAATGCACCACAAAATCACAAGTCCGGAAGTCGTATTTCAGCCGCGTATGTAATCGACCTTGACCTCCGTCTAAAGATGACTGCTGTAAGACTATATCCTTTCTGGGATACAGGTCCGGACGGATAGCACCTGTGAAAGGAGGACAATAGTCAACATAATTCAATGCAACACAATTGAATTTCTATCAGTCAATTAGTTAATAAGATGAAGCGTAATCTGAGAGCTGTTTCCTTCTATTTGTTTATACAGACTACATCCAGCATGGACCTAGAGTTATATAAGTTACTTTCACTCGAGTCTACATGTATCTAGATCTATTCATCAAGTTCAATGTAACGAGTTTAGTTGACCTTTTCGATAGTTCTAGACGTCATGTCAAGTCAGTGCGCTGACCAGCGTAAACAAGTTAATTTTAGAATAGCCAATCATAGAAAGGGATTAAGGAAAAAAATTACACACGTCATCTTCCAGAAGGTCAAAGCTACTAAAATAGTTATCAGAGAACATTTTATGCTTCTGGAAGATACGATTTGAAAAAGTATAAATAAGGGGTAAAGGAGTTAGTCGGGGTCCTCGCACAGTAACGGTACTAAGAGAGCGATGATCCTCGCACAGTAACGGTACTTAGAGAGCGATGGTCCTCGCACAGTAACGGTAGGCTACTTAGAGAGCGATGGTCCTCGCACAGTAACGGTATATGAAAAGCAATAGTCCTCGCATAGTAGTAGTTTTATGTAGCGATGGTCCGTTGTTCAATCTTCTCTTTATAAAGAAATAATAGTAGAAGTCTGTTGTTAAGAAGTTGTTTATATAAGTAATGTTTTATTTATATTAAAGTAGAGATTGAGAAAGTGTTTGCTCAAGAAAGTAGAAACTGTATTAAAATTTGTTGAAGAAGTTATAGAGTTTCTTTCTTCATTGAATTTGAGTCATCAAGTTAATAATGATATCAATACCCGGCATGTGACGATATACAGAACATCACATCATTGAAAACAAAACGTCACATTCAAGTTTGCCCCATAGCCAATCACTATTTCTTTTACTCTGCACATCGGATACACCATAACAGAATAGCTATTTATTGTTTCCCCGACTTAGATAAAAATCTCTTATGGGTTTGTGCTTCGTCCCGTTATATAATTACGATAATTATAGAAGGAGGCAGAGCGGTAAAGCGCTTGGCTTCTGAACATGGAGTCTCGGGTTCTAATCCTGGGATTTTTAATTTCGGGATTCTTGGGCGCCTCTGAGTCTCATAGCTCTAATGGGTACCTGAAATTAGTTGGGGAAAGGTAAAGGCGGTTGGTCGTTGTGCTGGCCACATAAAACCATCGTTAACCGTAGGCCACAGAATCAGACGACCTTTACATCATCTGCACTATAGACCACAAGGTCTGAAAGGGGAACTTTTACTATACATCTCCGTTAATAGAGCATTGTAGTCTATAATAAACAAATATACCAATTTGATTAGAGTAACACCATGAGTACAATCACTAAACTTAGAGACACTTCAGGACAGAAGAATAAAAAGTAAAGTTCGCACTAATACATAAAACACTGAACCATAATCTTCACAAAGATAAAGGCACAATCCTCGTCCCATATGTTGGCACAAATTTGTACAATCCATAATTTACACATAGGAAAACAAAACCTACTGAAATCTTATCTTATATAATTTTAATACAGACGTTACTTAAAAAAAAAAAAAAAAAAAGATGATTACATCCTACGAGTCGTGCATCTAGTCATGCATGTTAACCAATGACATAAATTCTGCCAAGTCAATGGTTTTCCTGGCTAGCTCAGGCAACACATTCCATGCTCTAATAGCGCTAGGGAAGAAAGAGCTTTTGTACAAGTTTGTCCTAGCATATGAACGAGGAATGTGTATTTATTTTTTTTTGTTTCTTTCTGTTTTATTATATTTTGTTTTTGTATACGAAGATTATGGTTCAGTGTTTTATGTATTGTCACATACGCATTTTTTATTTTGTTATTTATTCATGAGTCAAGACCACTCCCCCCCCCCTTTTTGGACTTTTATAGGGAAATCACCTTGGAAATTCCAGCAGCCAATTTGGAATCTTCTGGCATTTTTCGACGTCACGTTTTGCACACGACTCTAGTGAAATCTGATTGGTTGGTTTTGGCAAGGAGACGCGGGCGAAGCGGGACATTGAGTTGCGAGTTTATTTTGTGAGAGAACAGTCGTATAATTGTAGATCTAATATTTTTGAATAGAAAGTATATCTTTGTTCAACTACATGTTTTATTGATATCTATTTGTACATAGCTGTACTTATGTTGAATTCAAATAAAGGTTCCTGTATTTTATTATCGAAATATTATTCAAGTGAGTTCTAGATCTTCTTCATCATTTTTATTCAAATTATATAATCCCCGGCAGCACAATACTTCTCTCCTACAATACCGTGACATCTGGCACCAGAGAGAGCGTTGTGACATGTATAATTGCTACTTTACTTTTGAGTATTCCCTCCTGAAGGCTTTCTAAATTAAGTGATTTTACTTTGTTACACTACTCAGAAAGACACAATGACAGAGTCGTATTTCTTATTTCAAACGCTAGAAGAAATTTGCACAAGTGCTCCTTCTTCCGGAATGCATTTAGAGAAATGAAATCAGCCTGAATCATCATTGAAAACCATCGACTTAGCTGAGTAGTCACTGACTAACATGCATGACTAAATTGGCACATGAAATGCGTAGGACTGAATTATCTTCATTTTCAAAGTAACGTCAGTAATATATAAGATAATATAAGATACATCTGCATACATCTGTACGCAAACGGGACATGAAGCTCTTTAAGATCGACACCAGCAACTGGGAAGAGGTGGCACTAGATAGATCCACAGGGAGAGAGAGCATAAAGGAGGGGTCTTTGCAGATGCTATACACAACAGAAGCAGAAAGAAGGGTGAAAGTGCAACGGCGCCTGGTGACTACATATGCCCAACCTGCGATCGCAGCTGTGTGTCAAGGATCGGCCTCTTTAGTCACACAAGAGCTTGCAAGGGGAAAAGATCGTCTCTCGAGACGTAAAATGCCACAGATATAAGATAATAGAAAACTGAAGTAAGCAATCAGTATAGGCAGGCGATTTTAACACATTGGGCAAATGAGGATCACGTGACCTGCTTGTGCTAAACGTCTGGTAACACTAACTATTAAGAATGTTTTACTTTTATTCGGATATTCCTTCAGAATAGAAGATTATTACATCCTAGCCTACATCTCCAGCAGTACTGCGGGGGGGGGGTATTGGCGGTGGGCAGGATTTGAACCAGGGGCCATCAGAACGATAGTCCAGAGTGCATACCACAAGACCAGGTTGTTATCAATGTATATTAATGAGATCTATAGCTACAAATGAAAGACATTATCGTAAATCAACAGCACGAACAATGTAAATATTTCGAATTTTTTAATGGAATACGTAGGCTCACGCCTATTAATGAATGATATTGATGTTTGCTGATAGAACTTCATTTAGATTTTGAAACAAGTCTAAGGTGTCGTTGGTAAATGACGTCACGCAAAAAAGGAACTTTTTTCACCCCCCCCCCTAGTCACAAAGTGTTACAAATTCTCAGATTCCTCTGCCCCCCCCCCCTCCCACTGCGTCAAGTCACAAAATAAAAAAAATATTTATTTCAAATTATTTATTTCTCATCAATTTTTTCCCAAAGAGGTTTCATGTGTTCATCGATTGTATACACGGGAAGATTTTCTTCTTCTGCTTGAGGACCTGACTCGAAACTTGTCTTCAATGAAATCTCATCTATCCATTCCACACTCTCCTCGCCTGCGTTTCCTCAAAAATACAAGGACTTTGTTGACTTAAAATTTTTTTTTTTTCTGAATTTTAAATTTGTGACGTCACAAAATCGCTACCCCCACCTCTCCCTTGTCACAAAGCGTCACATTTTCTCAAACTCACCCCCTTATCTTCACTAGAGCGTGACGTCATTTATGAATGACCCCTAGGAACTACATTTAGATCTAAATATCAAACGAAGTATTGCGATACTTTTCATTAGCTCATGGCGGGAAAACTATTAATAGCAAGATTTTTGGTGTATCCGGTTAGATAATTGCAGGAAGTGCTGATAAGAGATGTTTGTACAAAGAAATTTGTTCGCCTTATTCCCTTTTTAACACTGCTTCCGTTTTGAGACTTTTATTTCGTTGGCTATTTTGAGGTTCAATTTAGTGTCCTTGATTGTTTGGTTTATCTTGAAATAAATTAAAAAGATCACTTTATACATGCCCGAAACTTTAAATAAAAAGTCGACTAAGTAAAAAATAAGGTTACAAAGATAGTTTGTGTGGAAACACAAACTCAAAATCGACCACCGAAGTGGTCCATCCAGGCAGGTAAAAGGCATGTTTCAATATTTGCAGAAAGAATATCAGAATGAAATTGTATCAAAGGCAAATGACAGAGATGAATGGAGAAAGAAGGTTGACAGACCTTGTGTGGTGCCCCAACGGTCCAGCAGACCAAGGGATAGGTGAAAGTGAATGTGAAGATAGATGTGAACCTGTCTTAACTAATGCCATTTAATGAGTATCTAATTGATCTACTTGTTTTGTACAGGGTAACTCTTTTATTCAAAGCCTCAATAAAAAATGTTTCCTTAAAAATCTAAAACAGTATGCATAAATGTGATAAAAATATGGTAAATAGTCATCTCCCTTACTAAAAAGCCTCAGTTGCTTGTTACTATTAATAGTGAATAGTTATAAAAATTTTGTATTTTTATTAAATACAAAATTATAAATTAAATTTTTCGCTTTCAGAAAACAAAAAAGTAGACTTTGCATCAGAACTTTGAATGTCTAAAAATATCATGATTTTAGAATTTCAATATCTTTTCTAGTTTACAAGATCTAAACAGGACGGATAGACGGTCGGACGGACAGACCAAACAAAACTAATTGCCTCTATTCTCCATTTCGGGGGCCGCTTAAAAGCATATTCGAGAATTTAAAGTAGAGCCATTTAGTAGGCCAAGTGAAATAACCTTTTTTTAATGGCTTTTCAGGACGACTTTTTCTTAGCCATATTGATCATTTTATTTACGTGACTTGTCAATGTATTCGTTAGTCAATTAGTGTTACTAGAAAAGAAAAGAATTTAGTCTTGTACTCTAGAAGCTAGAAAAAAAAGAAATTATTATTTTTTTGTTTAGTATAGATTAAGTTTTGTACTCTAGAAGGTAGCTCTAGATTCTCGCAGTCTCTCGATTAGAGGCAATAGTTGGTCCTTTCAGCATGCCCCTGTGTCACCGCCGTTATTGATTTAGCAGACAACATACGTCAACGACAGTTTCCTGATCAGCTTTATCTATCTCGTTAGAGAGAGGAGCGTACTTACCACGAATGGCTCAGAAAAATAATATAACTAGGAAACTCTAGTGACTGAAATATTTACTATGTTTAATTTTAATTAGAAGATAAAAACAGTAAAATGTTTTAGCATAATTAGCAACACTATTTGATGCTCAATCTGGGCAGCAAACATCACTAGAATACTAAAAGGAAAAAAAAAACCGGGGGGGGGCAATAATTTTTTGTCAGTGAAACGCTATAAACTAGATCTAGTGTGGAATATTTGTTTGTTTTCTTTTGTATAAACCAATAGCTTATTTATTTTCATTTACATCCTTTAGAGGGAGGCGTGTAAGCTGAGTTGTTAACATAGATAGAGGCTACCTATTGTGAGAAGGAAAGGAATGGTAGGATAATAAAGATAGAGGCTACCTATTGTGAGAAGGAAAGGAATGGTAGGATAATAAAAATAGAGGCTACCTATTGTGAGAAAGAAAGG
>JADKLZ010011415.1:719-19789 GCA_021533235.1 Biomphalaria straminea | reverse complement strand
AATGAATCGCTCACTTTGTGTTACAAAGATAAAGGGTCCTAAAGATTATGTTAAATGAATCGCTCACTTTCTTTTACAAAGATTAAGGGTCCTAAAGATTGTGTTAGTAAAATATAAATGAATCGCTCACGTTGTGTTACAGAGATAAAGGGTCCTAAAGATTATGTTAGTAAAATATAAATGAATCGCTCACTTTGTGTTAGAAAGATAAAGGGTCCTAAAGATTATGGTAGTAAAATATAAATGAATCGCTCACTTTGTGTTAGAAAGATAAAGGGTCCTAAAGATTATGGTAGTAAAATAGAAACGTATCACTCGCGTTATGTACTTTCCATATAGCCCATTACTTCCTTACTTCAACGCGCGGTAACTAGATTGTCTCAATCATGTACAATCGTCTTATTAAATCGAGACGATATAATAGCCTCATCGATTTTTTTCGTTCAAATCAATAACACACAGTGAAGATATGAAGCTACTGGCGCTGTGGAGATTACAAGTACATTAGGAATAGGTGAAAGAGAAAGATGTACTTACTGGGTTGTGACATTATGGAAAAACAGATGCCGATTATCCGAATGTCCTTATCACATGCTAATACTAGAACTAGGTTGACACACTGCTGGCGCTACATAGTACGACAATATTTGTCATAGTTTCCTCAACTTAATCATAACCTTTTAATTTAATCACAGTAAGCAGTAATCTTCACTTTGTTTGCATAAGCTGTACATAAATTATAGAACGGAAAAAGAAGATAAAACGATATGGAGAAATATGGGAATTCTGGAATCCAGGTAAAAAAAAAAAACTAGTTAAAAAAAAGATTTCAAAATATATTGACAAATTTAACAATGTCAGAGACGCTCTAAGGATAGAGAAATGTTGTCATCTAAAAATATATAATTTATGTTTCGCCAAAGGATCATGATCTATAATTAGATTCTGAGGCTCTAACAGGTCTACACAATTATTGTATCATTTTTAAGTTACAAAGCTTGTGAATAATTCCGTATTTTGTAGATCGGATACACTAAAGACTTATAAAAATCCTCAAATCACATTAAGAACATGCCATGTTATTGTAAGTTCCAACACAGTATTCCCAAATTGTGCTGGATGAAAGTATAGACTAGAGGTGAATGGCACACGTCAAAGCAGGCGGGCCACCTGTGTCACTGACATCCAATTGACACCGCAGTCAATATAACCTCGGACATCCACTGCGACAGGACGATATAGACGTCAGGAGAAGACAAATGATCAGTCCGAGCTATGGCATGTGCGTTCACTCTGGTTGTCGCTCCTTATGTCAGAGTTACTCAGCCTGGCTTGGCACACGAGCGGACACAAACACACACACACACACCGGCGTTAATGTGCGCTTACACCCAGGTTTAACGAAATGTTAAACCCAATTAGTCTGAGAGAGAGAGAGAGAGAGAGAGAGAGAGGGGGGGGAGGGAGAAGAAAGAAAAAGAGAGTTAATGGGACATAATGTGTGAGCAACAATTCTGGTTACTGGTCGCCATCAATAAAAAAAAAAAGTAAGTTCCAGAATGTTAAATAAACCCAGAATTTAGTGTATATGTTCAACTTTCGAATTTGGCGCTACTGATTTGTATTTTTGTTTAAACAGTGTGGACTTTTAAGAAAAAATAATGTTATCCTTTAAACTTTAAGGAGGCGCGGTGGCCGAGCGGAAAAGCGCTTGGCTTCTGAACCGTGGGTCCCGGTTTCGAATCCTGGTGAAGACTGTTTTTTTTTTTTTCTTTTATCTTTGGGCGCCTCTGAGTCCACCCAGCTCTAATGGGTGCTTGACATCAGTTAGGGAAAAGTAAAGGGGGTTGGTCGTTGTGCTGGCCACAGAATCAGATGACCTTTACATCATCTGCTCTATAGACCACAAGGTCTGAAGAGGGAACTTTAATTTTTTTTTTTTTGGCCTTAAACACTAGAAAAAAATCCCATAAAAACTGGGAGAAAAGGTCTTCACGTGTTGTGGCTAGTAGGCTAACATAAGTAATATCCATGCTATTTTCATTAACTATTCCACATTAGCCAACGACCATTACAGTTTACAATATACACTTGATAACGAATCTTTTACTGCTGTAAATGATACATTTATTCAAAACTTGAAAAGCTGCCTAGTCCTCTTAATCTTCGCTATTTACCCGTTACCTATCCCTTAGTCTTTGGTTTATTCCATTACACACCGTAGACCGGCTTTCTCCATTCCTCTCTATCATTTGCCCTGTTAAGAATTTTTTCAATAGTGGCCCGTCCATTCCTTTATGTTGTCCTCCCATCGCTTTCTCTGTCTGCCTCTTCTTCTTTTTCCTGGCACTGTTCCCTGGAGGAAGGTTTTTGCGAGCCCCAAAGATCTTGTTATATGGCCATAGATTTTAAGCTTGCGTTTTTTTCACAGTAGTCGCTATTTATCCATCTATAATACCAAGCAACCTTCTTCTACAATCTACGCTATCGCCATATTGTTCTTCTTGTTCGCCTAATCTGTTACGTCATTCGTCTGTCTTACTAAGTCACTACTTTAACCGTGGCTAAAAAACAATGCAAAATATATTTGTCTAGCGAAACTAACATGCTCTCTAAACTAGTACATATCATATATATAAGGCTCATACACGAAAGAAGGATCCTGGCTACGCCCATGGATTCTGGATCTATTACCGCGTGTGTAAAACCTGATCTATGTATATCTGGATATAGATCCAGAATCCATATTTTCTAATATTCTTAAATCAATTTTTTTTTTGTAAAATTAAATTTACATTTTCGACTTGCATGCAAGTTCTTTTTTAATTTGTACAATTTAATTTAATTTTTTTTTATTCAGATTATACATTTGTTTACAATAACACACAAGACAAACAAGTTAAACGTAATTTTATATTGGAGAAACACTAAGATTTATTTAAAACCAATGAAGGATAAAAAAAATTGTTTAATATGTACGCAATATATATGTCATATAATTGGTAAACTATTTTGTACACATATTTTCATTAGTATTTTTGTTTGTGTTCAATAATCTGTAATGTGTCGATTCGAAGGTAATAGATTTTCTATAAGATAAGATATCATTGTTATTCTTATACATCTCGCTTCGCATCACAGAATACAAAATATAAAAAATAGCACATTAGTTTAAACATCTCATCATCCACTGACTTTTATAGAACTAATGGAGCAGGAAGGGAAATGAAACAAGTTAGGCATAATGTGTTGTGACATATTAAGGTTCCATTTTATATATTTACACAGAAGGCTAAGTGCTGACATGTTTGGTTGTTTACATTGCCCAGTGAATGACTCTGAAGTGATGTTCTTTATTAGTAACACGAATAAACAAACATACATACATATATTCGCACAATAAAATAATAATAATATACCACATATAAACAAGATAAGAAAGAGAGTAACTAAGAGAAGGCCCCTATCAGATTCGCCAATGGACAATAAATAATTAGAACATTAGAATTTTTTTAAAATTAAGACTTAAAATATTTGAATGAGTATGTTTTCAATAATTAGTAAATAAATGTAAATTTATTAAATAATAAGTACTAATATTTTTTCAGTCGTCACCAAAGATGATTTTTTTTGTACCGATGCGCTACAGAGTTACTAATAAGGAAGTCTGTCGCTTCTCCAATAAACATTGATTTTTTTTTTTCATTTAAAAGTTGTTTTTTTTTAAAAAGAACGTTTCTCTCTACTCTAGAAATTAAAATCGAGCCTCCACGATAGAAGGCCGACAGCTTTGTCCCAGTACTCATACAATTTGAAAGTTTTAATAGTCTCATGCAGGGGCGGACAGGGTATCAAAATCGGCCCGGCCGGGCATTACCACATAGACCGGCCCACAAATGGCATGTTATATATTTTCGGAGTGGGGGATATTTTTATCCAACTTTGCAATATATATATATATATATTAGTGTGTGTGTATGTAATTAATCTTCATTATATTCTGATCTTTCTTTCAAACGTTTTTTCTACTCTAGAATACTTTCTTCGTATAATTAGTGGAAAGACAGTACACACCGCCAAGGGACAGCTAGGGAGTCTGGGGGAGCGCTCAGTGGTGTTCCACCAACTGAACAGGCGAAGCCCCGGAACCAAGGATTATTTGCATTTTTTTAAGCATTAAAAATGCATATTCTGAGGTATCGACAGTGCAATTAGCCTGCTATTTTTTCCGCTAAAAAAAATTCAAAAACCAAATCTGCCATTCACTGGAGTCAAGCGACTGGTAGAAAATGGTGAAATGCTTTTTTTTGTATTAGAAGTGGAAGAGAAACCACAAAACCCCTTTTGGCTATGCTCATGAAATTTGTTGATTGTAGTTTGCGTAAGTTGGCTGCAATGGGGCAGTAAGTAAAGTTTCCCTTTCAGACAAAGAGGTCTCAGGCAAGTGATGAGTCGGCACTGATAGATTCTGGAAGAGGAGGATATAGAGCCTACATTGACTTTTTTGGCTCTTACTCAGTTAAAGCTTTCGGACCATGTGGTAGTGTTTGCAGTTTTGATGCGTAGATCATGGCAGTCTGTGAAGCCTTAAAGGTCATTGACTCTCAACTCGGTAAGGGATATCTGAGGGCAACACAGATTGTTGTGGTCACTGACTCAAAACCTGTACTACAGGCTTTGTAAAGCCCTGGACCATAGCCTGCCAAAATTGACACTGTCATCATGGCCTCACACAACATAAAGCAACGCTATGGTACCCCTGTAATAATGCAGTGGGTACCGAGTCACATAGGTGTGACTCGCAACACTATTGCCCACCAGGAAGGGCAAATTCCACCAACTAAACAGGCTGTTTTCATCATGCCCTGGTTATAATTTAAAAAAAAAAACAACAGAAATTGAAAAGTGGTTTGAGTGCTGGCAAAAGTCCCATGGAGTCTGGGAGCGCATGAGGCGCCATGACCGCACTTCCCCGTGGTGGAGGCTGTCCAGGCCTGAGCAAGCTATTATAGCACGGTGCAAAACAGGCCACTGTCATGTTGGCTCATATTTCTTAAGGCTATTGCCCAATTTCGATTCACGGTGCCCCCGCTGCGGGGAAGAAGAGGAAACCGTGCCTCATATTCTGTTTGACTGCCCCAGACTTGCTGATCTTCGCCTTAAAAGGTCTGGGAAACCAAAAATTCTCGACCTGTATCGTAACATACGCACTACGCAAGACAGCAGGGTTTCTGTCCAGGGCTTTTGCAAGAGAGGATTTAAGCCTCTCAAGCCATCACTCAAATGGAGTTTGATGATGATGATGAGGCAAGTGATGGCTTGAACCCCTCCCCTCCCGGCTACGCCCATGTGTTATATTAAAGGGGTAAGCCTAATCTTCTACAAAATATATAAAGTTTGATGACGCATCGAAAACTGGATGTAGTTTAAGAACTATAAACAATACAATAGCAGTCTAATGAGTTTTGGTATTACAGACGTTTCTTCAAAAAATAAGATAATTACGTCCAACGCATTTCATGTTTCAATCTAGTCATGCTTGTTGATCTGTGACTTAAAATATGCTAAATCATTGGTTTTTCTGGCTGACTCAGGCAACCCATTCCATTAAAAGATAAGAGAATGCAGAACGGTAAAAGGGAGGCACTTACTTAATGTGAAAAGCTCTTGCTTCGACCAAGTACATTCTCAAAAAAGAGTATATGAATATACAATGACCAATTATTTAAAATATAAATCTAAATCTTCTTTGCGTGAATATCGGATGTGATAGCTCTATATCTATATAAATTATTGTAATTAATGTAAGAGTTTTCATGATTAATGACTTCATACTAAGCATAAGTTTGCCATTATTAATTATAAAAGTATAAGAATTGATTAAGATCTAGATGCAACAATACAGTATTCCTTCTTGTAAACCTTAAGTGTAGTATTTTTAGATCTATGTTATTAAAAATAAACAAACAAAAAGAAACTTACTGTTTCTTTACAAATCGCAGAAAGTAGAGCTTTATACCAATAATGAGTTGAGCTGTAATAAGTTGGATGATTTGCAATTTCGTGGCTGTTTGTATATGCTAAAGTTAATTTCTAATAAGTATATTGTTAAAGAGCTAAATGTCGCGCCTATTTTCTGCGCTACATCAATGTTTTCTAACTTAAACCTCTCTCCTCCCTCTTTTTCGCTAAATTTTAATTGGACAATCAAAAGACGGGTAGGGGAAGGAGCAAAAAAAAAGTGGGAGTGTCATCAAAGGACCATGCCGACCAGCAAAAAATTTAGGCCAAACACAACCTCGAAGACATCAAAGCTGTCCATGAGGCTCTTGCATAGCAGAAAAGTACGGTCTTTGGTTTCCGAATGATAATACGTACAGTGTATAGTTTTTTTTAAAAAATAATTGTGTTGCATTTCAAACAAAATTAATTGTAATAATAATATAAAAAACAAAAACAACTAGAAACGGTGTTCGGCCCTTTGTGTCTTTCTGCTGTCACTTTGTTTTCTAAGTTTTCTGATTTGAATTTTTTTTTCTTTGGTCGCGACCAGACCGGCCCATTTGGTACCGGCCCACCGGGCATTTGCCCGTTTGCCCGATAGCCAGTCCGCCCTTGGTCTCTTGTCAGTTAAAAATGTTTAATGAATGACCTAATTCTTTACACAAAGCTAATCCCCCTTAGTAGCTTAGTACATTTTCCATACACAACAAAATTAATCTATTAGGACTAATTGGTAAACTAATTGGTTAATTTAAAAAAAATAATTAACTCTTTGACGTCGCAACGACGCTGCCATCGTTGCTTCTATTTAGATATAAAGCTATGAATTACGTCCAAACGTGGGAAATAACTACGATGTCAAAGAGTTAAATGTGCTGTTATTGACATGAATACTTGTGCAAAGTTTCAACTTGAGCCGAAAATTGGATGATGGAAAGAGATAAAAGATGTACAAGATTCTTACTAGACAGACAAGACAAGGGAATTGATATAAGTCCTGTAATTAGCTATGTAGTCTGCTTAGCTGTTATGTGCTTTACTCTGTAGTTATTTATGATACTAATAAAAAATAATTTTAAAAAGGCACGGTTCCACACAATAGTTAAGTAATAAATACGTATTAAAAATATTTTTTTAAAATCGAAAACCTGACTTCATAATGAAATATGAAACATTCAATTATATCTTAAAATTATTGCCAGACTTTTTCGAAAATCTAGGCCACTCTGCATAGAATAGAGAATACCGATATATGACACGAACAATTAAACAGAATTTAGAAAATTTGACTTGAAGAACAAAAACAACAGTAGACAGGAAATACGTATTTCAAAGAAAAGTTAAAAATAAAAACAACAACATTAAAATGAATAATAAAATGGCCTAAAAGGCTGCAAAACAAAAACACCGACGACTGAAAGACGCCATTTGTGATGACGTCATAAGGTGTATTTCTGTCCAAAGGAATCGATAGACATGAACAGTGGGGGAGGGGGGGGGGGGGGGTGGGGCAAGGGGGGGGTAGGAAATCTGAAGAAGACAGAGGATGAGTGGTGAGTGTGCGAGAGGTTAACTCACACACGAACGTCTGTGTGTGATAGAGAGAGAGGGAGAAAGAGAGAGAGAGAGAGAGGAGCAGAGACTGCCGTGAGCAGACAGGTGGACAGAGCAACAAGTGATACAAAGAAGAGAGGGGGAGGTAGCTGGAGGGTGGAAGGGGGAATGTTTAGACCTCATTATCGACAAGGTTGCTTTCTGTTCTGATTTGTCTCTTCCCCCCCCCATTCTTCCTATGTGTGTAGCTCTTCTTTCTAATTCTAAATTCTCCCTTATCTTCATCTTATCTAAGAGTGTCCTTGACAAATTCAACAAGTCAAGAAGTAAATATATTTATAGTGTAGAAAGCTTTCATTGCTGTTGAATGGTTAGGCAAGTATTTAACTCTTTAGCGCTGCTGAGAAGTTAGTCCAGGGCCGGATTAAAAGAAGGGCAGGGGACTCCACAACAAGGGGGCCTCCACAAAAGAGATACAAATATAATCCGAATTTCGACGGGTCAGAAGTTTTTTTTTCTAACATTATTATTTTTTCGCATTTTAACGGCTGGCATAAATGTCGTGATTAAGAAATTAACGCTTGTACCATCTCGGAATAAATAAATACTGCCCCGGATTTTCCCCAGTGGGTCTACTAGGGACCTTACCCTCCAAAAACTATACACTTTTTAAAAACTAAAATGTGAACATTGAATATTTTTTTAAAAGGAAAGTGAGATTAAATGTAGAAGAGCTCTATTACCTTCATAACATATAGCATGCTTTTAGATATAAGTATTTTCATTCATAAGTGTATCATTATTAAAGCTTTAGAAAAAATGTCCTTCACAAAACTGCTGCCCCGGGGCCCCCAACATACGATTAGTTGTACAATACAGTTCAATTTAATATCTTTTACACTAGTCGTTGCTCTTTCGAAACAGAATATGCAAGTCTTTAAATACTAGCTCTTGCCCCCTTTCTAAAAACGTCCAAATTATTTTTAAAGCTAACGGAAAAACCATCATCGTTTTAAATAAACTTGTTAACAACAGACAACCATGACCTTGCGATGCAGATATACAATCTAAAAATAAACTCAATGCAATGGCTGCTTTATGTTACATGACAGTAAGTAAGAATACAGCAATACGAAACGTTCAAAGTATGTGGGTCTTGTTGACGTCTGCCAATACTTCCTAAATCAAGAACATTTTTGTATCATTGAAAAGTGAGAAAAAAAAGTTTACCAACTTATTTGATAACATCATTGCGCAGCAGACAACCAATTTAATTTGGTACAGTTTCCCCAGACTTAACAGAGGCGTATCTATCGGTTAGTGTTTATAATTAAAAGAGAAATAAGTAAGTTATATGTATTTTTACTAACCCCAATTTTATCTCTTATAAAAAACTAATAAATAGGATTTTCGTTCACTTCAAAACGTTCTCAGCGCTCCACTCGAAATCCCTACCGTCCTACCATCCAATCCACATCGCATGGGTACCCTCCTGCAAGTTTGGAGCCTTCGTTTCCCTAAGTGAGATATTTATCAAATGTTTGATTGTATCAGTTGTCATGAGAACAGGGTAAAACTTTAACGGGTTGATTTGATTCACAAGGCGGAGTGTTATCTTTTCCAACCACCAAATTGACCAAATCTCCCCCCCCCTCCACACTGGTGTGAGCTTGGACAAAATCAATAGCGCTCAAAACTCTACACTGAGAAACCAGATATTTAAATAAACTCTCTAAGTGGTCACAGATAACTGGGTTCTCACCTAGTTGTCAAGGAGCCCCAGTCAACTTCAAGCTGTTTAAAAAGTGGCCAGTCAACTTACAATCATTAAAAAATGAAGCATCAGTCAGATAACGAGTGCTACATTAAAAAGCCGCATTTAACAAACAGCTATTAAATAACAATACCTCACAGAGTGTCAATATAGAACTAAAGGGAGTAGGTTAGATCTGCAGGTAGCTTGAAGCAATCCATATAATTATATATGAAATGAAGAGAAATTCATACTCAAAAGAGCTCTCTGTTGCAAGACGATTGTCTGTCGATTCTTCTTAATCTTACTGTCATCAGTCTTTCTATACTACCGTAATACTTTTCCCTTGTCCTTTATATTCTTTTCTTATTCCCTCATCCTTTCATCAGTAAAAATCAAAATAAAAAACGTCACTTTGATATTGAAACCATACAGAGTTTGTATAAAGATTATATTGACTCGCTCCGTCTGTCTGTCTTTCTGTCTGTCTGTCTGTGCACGTTTTTTTCCCCTTACTTCCCACTCTTTGGTCAAGTTGAAATTTCGCACAATAATTCATAATGAAAGACAATACATGAATTAGTCCAAAAATTAACCAGTAATTTAATCAGTGGGTGGTAATTAATAAGATAAACCATGCAGCATTGCGAGCTATGGCAGTGATGGTGCAATTATTTCCCATTACATAAGTTTTGCTTTTTTTTAAAGTTTTTTTTTATTGTTTTTCTTTGTGCAAACACCAATATTTTTTTTTGTATAATACATGTATCTGTTCTCTGTTTGAATAATAATAATTATAATAATAACAATAATAATCTTTCTTATCCGTCTTACATTACATCAAACAAAACATATAACTATAGCAAAACAAAATGTGCATTCACACCAGATTCACTTCAAAATTTTGATGAACAAACTGAAAAAAAACAAACTTCAAAATAATTAAGTGTCTTTGAAACAATAAACTTTCCCTTTTTTAAAGGTGATATAAAGTCCTCAAAATCTTGGCGGCAATAAAAAAAAAAGGTTTTAATTTAAACCTAACAGAACTGGGTATCCAGTTGTTACGTAAATAAACGACTATTAGGGAAGAAAATGTAAGTTAGCTCTCACACAGTTGCAAACAACAAAGATTTGTCTTTTAAGAAAGAGAGAGATTGAGGGAAAGAAAGATAAAAAAACATGAAAGAAATATGAAGAGAGATTATGAGATAGAAAAAGAGAACCGAAGAGAGAAAGAGAAAAAGAGAGAGAGAATAAGAACAAGATAGAAAAAAAAGAAAAAGAAAGGAGAATGAAAGAGAGAAATAGACAATTTGAAATAACAACTTTTCAATTTCTATTTCTTTTTGAAAATTCTGTCGCTTTTAGCAGACGTCGGCCATATTGGTTTAAGAATTACAGTTTGGCTTTTCGAGACGCGCCTCGAATTCTTTAAAAAAAACAAAATCGCTATCGCATTCTTCAAAGCAGTACAGAGGACGTCAGGAGGAGTGGAGATCATTCTGACGTCGAGACGTTTTTCTCCTCACTTCCGGTCTAAATACGCGTCACCCAATTTGAGAGACATGCAAGACAACGCTTGTCTGTCCAGGATGACCTGACAGAGGGCGACGGACATGAAAGAAAATGTCGAATAACACCCCGAGCAGAAAGGCGCCCGAGGAATCGATAATTGGACTTAATCGTCGGATAAGAACAAGAGGCCGGCGTGTGTTTAGTTTAAGGTACTCAATACATTGTATTGCTATGGTATATTGCTATGGTATATGTTTGCAATAGTAAACAGAGATATCTTAAACAAAGAGTAGTAACAGCAGAGTTAAAAGAGAAAGAAAGAGAGAGAGAGAGAGACAGAGACAGAGAGAGAGAGAGAGAGACAGAGAGAGAGAGAGAGAGAGAGACAGAGACAGAGACAGAGAGAGAGAGACAGACAGAGAGAGAGAGAGAGACAGACAGAGAGAGACATATTTAAGTCTACGAAATGGAAGATAACTAAAGACATCCAAAGATATTAAACCAGTGAATGAGAAATGCATTAATGTCTCCAATAACTTGTATCTTCTGAGTCAGAACATAGATCATTGTCGAGAGAGAGAGAGAGAGAGAGAGAGAGAGAAAGAGAGAGAGAGAAAATAAGAAAGGATGAGATAAAAAGTAGAAAGAGCTTAAAGAAGAGCATATATATATGCTATATATATATATATATGAGGGCGCGGTGGCTGAGCGGTAAAGCGCTTGGCTTCCGTACTGGAGGTCCCGGGTTCAAATCCTGGTGAAGGCTGGGATTTTTATTTCGGGAGTTTCGGGCGCCCTTGAGTCCACCCAGCTCTAATGGGTACCTGACATTAGTTGGGGAAAAGTAAAGGCGGTTGGTCGTTGTGCTGGCCACATGACACCCTCGTTAACCGTGGGCCACAGAATCAGATGACCTTTACATCATCTGCCCTATAGACCAATAAGTCTGAAAGGGGAACTTTTTATATATATATATATATATATAAAGGAGAGTCATGGTGCAAGAGAGAGAGAGAGAGAAAAGAAAAGAAAAATTGCATACGAGTGAGAATAGATTTAGAAAAGCAAAGAGAGAGAAACGATATATAGAACATAATGTAGAGAGAGAAAGAGAGAGAGAGACAAAGAGAGAGAGAGAGACCGAGAGAGAGAATATGAGAACGAACGAAAGAAAGACAAAGACAAAAGAGCCTAGAAAGGGAAGTCAGAGAGACAGGATGGGAGAAAGAAAGACAGAGAGTTGATAGCTAAGACAGTCTAGAAGTCAGAGAGAGAGACAGAAAAAAAAGACAGCAGATAGCGGTAGTATATGCACAGAGATAGAAATACAAAGAAAGAAATAGAAAGAGATAGCATTAAGAGAAAATGCAGATAAAGACTAGCAAAGAGAGAAGTGGAAAAGAGTACGAAAGAAAGATAGAGAAACAGAAAGATAGAAAGAGAAAGAGCGAAAACTCCAAGAACACATTTATTCCAAGATATAGTGTTCCCATTTACATGAACATTAAAGATAGAGCGAATAATAAGTGAAATGCTAAAGAACATATAACAAGATCTATCTGGGAGATATACACAGCCATTCATGGGCTTCTAATAATGAAATGTTTCCAGCCACTAATCACACTGAGAGTTTCCGTATCCTAAGCACAGAGCTTTGGTTAGAGAAATCTGCATTCAAAGCACTGTCATCAAATCATTTCTTTCTTTTTATTTTATTATAATGTATCTGAGATTCAATCGATATTCTATTTGTTAAAAAAAAAGAAGAACAAAATCCAATTAGATCACTTCTTTAATACGAGATGTTTCGAGACGGTAGCTAGAGTGAAATACATCTTATATCATGTCCAACGAACATCAGAACATAAGTTCATAAGAGAACACATATAACAAAGTCTAAATGACTTATGACTGTTACAGTGTGAGCAATTTCGAGGTGCATTCTGTGGCAAACGGTTAACAAGGGATTGAGGCAAACACAACGACCAACCTCCTTTACTTTTCCCCAACTAATGTCAGGTACACATTAGAGCTGGCAGGACTCAGAGTCGCCCAAAGATCCCGAAATTAAAAATCCCAGTCTTCACCAGGATTCGAACCAAGCGCTTTACCGTTCAGCCATCGCACCTCCAATTAATATTAGTAGTTAGCAATTTAAAATCCAGAACGAGCAAGTCTTGCGAGGAGCAGGGTTCCAGGAAATCCACACTGGCATCAGCATTAGATGCCTTCCATGACTTAGAGACGTACACCGCCACAGAGCGACTGCCTCATGAGATAGGCCTGTATTGCCTGGAGATGTAGGAAGCGTGGTCGAGAGGCTAAGTTCGGCTTGAGCTTGGCTACCTAGAAGGGGGCTCAAGGTTCGACACCCGACTCGGGCAGAGTTTTGTTTACTGAGCGCCCAAAGGCAGTACGGGAAACCAACTCCTAGATACCCCCTGCCCCCCCCCCCCCCGGGTCCACAAATGAGATTGGACCAAAGCGCTCTGAGCATGCTATAAGCATGAAAGTAGCGCTATATAAAAACTATAATAATAATAATAATAATAATAATGTAGTAGAGTATTGTGCAAAGTTTCGGCTTGCTCCGAGATTGGGTGTGGGAGAAATAACGTGTACACACTTTTTACTAGACAGAGTGAGTTGATATAAGCTTTGTAAACATTGTATGAACTGGAAACCACTGTGCAGTTCTTCTCAGATCTAAGATCTTCTCAGATCTCTTCAAGTCTCGAATAAGAACATAGAAGCATTTTAAACAACAAAGAACTTCACATTTAATGGTATTCAAGTGTTACATTTTACATTGCAAAGCGTGCAGTCACATGACATTTAATTTGGATGTTGTGTTATCAAAGCGAAAGAAATGCTGTCACACAACAGACATAGTAAATCTGGTGATTTATTGTACTGCTCAGGTTCTTCTGTAACTGAACATCAGCCTATGACGTTTTTTGTCATCTCTTTTCAGGACCGACCAGACTGTAAGATCTGGATAACTGGATTGAATATGTTGCCATACATAGGGCCGTGCGCAATTCACCAGAGCTCTCTACCATTTCTAAGAATGACAGATGGAAATTATTCACAGAAAGCGTAACAATAGACTGCAAGGCTGGTACAAGGGGAAGTGACTGCGACCTACACTTATCTATTATATTTAGGGTTACCGAACCTGACACTCACTTTCCAGCCTTGCCAATCTTTAGCTTGTATCCTTGGTTTCAGACAGTGTAGCACTCTGCCAGATTTATTTCATTCAGTGGCGTAGCTAGGAATTAGCCATAATTTAGGGGCGGTATTCTCTTTGGTGGTCCCTGCATTTTGCGTTACATTTAATCTTTAATGTAAAGAAACACTCATTTGGGGGACCTCTCAAGTGGAGGCACGGAAAGATTGTCAAATTCCCCCTCCTCCTCACCACCCTAGCTACGCCTCTGATTTCATTAGAACTAAAGTCGGCAACATGGGGTGGTATGGACGGCCCTCCAAAGATTCTGAAGTGGCCCACCGATCCACGACAGAAACAAAAAATTATCACGCTACTTTTTTTTTCAAACTCATTTTTGTTTCAGAAAGAATGAATAAGAATGTAATGTTCTTTATTATTATAATAATAAGGCCAGCCGCCTACTATTGACTATTTTTTAGAAGAGATCAAGAATTATAACTAATACTAGTCGACCGGCGGCATAGCATACGCCGCTATTTTCCAGGGCAGGCCTTAGGCACTGCAACATATGCGACCACAGTGGGTCCCTAACTTTCTTTGGACCCGTGCTAATTTTTTAGGTATATAAATGATTAAATTGAACCATTTTATAAAACATAACAGATTTCCCGCGGCCTCTTGATTTACCGGGAGCACCCTGGAAATCTCCTGAAATGTTATTAAATGCTATGCCGCCGGTCGAAAAAGTTCTGGAAATTTCCGGACATTATTAAAATCTTTTTAAATTAAAAAAAAAAAATGCTATGCTATTTTGTGAATGAAAATAGTGCGGATTTGGATATATTATTTCCAATACACACCGTGGTGCGTACGCCATGGGATCTTCCCATTTGCTTGTTATAAGTAAAAATGCGTGAATTCATGAATGAAAAATACTATGAATGGAGATAAAAAAAATGGCTAATTGACCTTAATTTACGCGATATTAAGAATATAGCTGCACTCATGTAACAATGCTTTAGAAAAACAAATTTGAATGTTAATTTGATTAAATGGACTATAATTAGTATGTTCATGTGCTAATTAGCATAAAACTATACTTGCGAAGAGAAGTTCTATAAATCTTCTTAGAGTTGAATTCGAGTTTTAGATCTAGATCTAGATCTAGGAACAGATTTTAGATGTATAAATTATTAAATTAAACCATTTTATAACATATAACAGATTTCCCGCTGCCTCTTGATTTACCAGGAGCCCCTGCGATATCTCCTGAAATGTTGTTAAATATAGACCTACGAAAAAGTCCTGGAAATCTCCGGAAATTATTGAAATCTTTTGTAATTCAATAGTAGATATATATATATATATATACATGTGTTTTCACGAAGTTACTTCCTTTTCCCAGTCTATGCTATTTTGTGAATGAAATAGTGCGGTGCGGATTGGGTCCATTCACACCGTGGTGCGTACGCCATGGGATCTTCCCTATTTACTCGTTGTTGTTGTTGTCTGACCTCTTACTTTGAGGAATATAATATAGATTCTCTAATGCCAACCTGCCAACAAAAGCACTACTCTCAGATGTCCAGGCAATGTCTATAACTAAACATTCGCATATAAAGTTTGTCAAATAAATAAACTAACACCACAACTGTACATCCATAGGAATCGGATGTCCTAAAACCTGGCTATGTTCACATACTAAAATTTAATAATGGCTGCGCTGGAAAGGGGTAATAATTATTTAGAATGTAGACAGTGGCGTAGGAGGGGGAGGGAGAATTTGAAAATCCCCCGGCCCCCAGTTGAGGGGGGCCCTCAAATGAGTGTTTTTTACATTAAAAATTAAGTATTGCGCAAAATGTAGGAGCTTCCAAAGAGGTCAATCCTCGGGCCCCCAAACGATGAAAAATGTCTAGCTACGCCCCTGAATGTAGAGTATTAATGGCATACAAGTATTTTTTAAAAAGAGCGACTAGAGAGAGAGAGAAAAGAGGGAGGAAGAATGAAGAGTGAGCGCGATTTTAGAGAGACAAAGAAAGAGAGAGAAAAACTAGAGAGAGGGAGAGAGAGAGACTATTGAGAGAGAGATGCGCCATTGTCTCATGTTTTGTACCAAAATTTTGTACTGCCTATATTTTTTTTGGCCCACCAAGTTAATAAGGTTTCTGTTTTTTTACACCAATACCCCTAGAAAAGTGCATACTTTTGGTGTGAGTTGTCATCTGTAGATATTTCTACATATAGATTATACTATAGTGTGTCCCTTATAGGGGGAAAACCGTGTTCTGTAGGGAAGCAGCATTGACGTTCTATGCCTAAGTTGGTTGTACCCAACACTAAAATGTAATTGCCCCTATTCAACGTTTTGTTCTAAAATATAAGCCCCATAAACTGTCCATCAGCTTTTTGACATTTTATTATGTCGCCGGCTACCATTAGTGCCCGTTCCAATAGCCACATTTGCCGATAGCCAAGAGTTAGCGCCCTTGGTTTCTAATGGCTACCAAAAATAGCATCAGGTTTTAGGAACTACATTTTTCCCTCTCAGGAACGAAATAGATATTTAAAAAAAAACGTCTTGAATCTCTAGCCTACGGCCACCAATGCTTTCTTATGGTTTTCTTTTACAAGACAACTATTAGAAGAAAAAAAAAAGAATCAGCATTTCAAAATTACGTTCAAGGCAATACAGATATTGATTTTGTGGATGACAGGGATGCTCAGAATTAGAAGGAAGAGCAGATTTTAAAAAATTGAGTTAATTAGAGAAAGAGTTGAATCACTACGAGTTATGATCCTGGTTTAGAGCGTATATCTTAACTCATTCTGTCCATCTTTCTTTCTTCTCAGTCTATTGCTAAGAGTGCTCCTAGCTCCAGACCGTCCAAATAGTTCTTGAAGGCGTACAGCTTTTTTTTTCTATCTTGAATGAAGGCTAAACAATTATTTTGAAAAGAAAAGAAACTTGACTTTTAGTTACGAATTGTTCATCTTCACCATCCTCACTTATCCTTTAAGCTCTTCGACCATTGGGGCACCATTTAAGATCTGTTGACTGTCCTTCTCCATACCTCTCTTTCTTCTGGCTTGAACAGAATTTTCCCTCAGTGGAATGCCTGTCCATTCCCATATTTCATCTTCCCATCGCTTTCTCTGTCTGCCTCTTCTTCTTTTTCATGGTACTGTTCTCTGAAGGAAGGTCTTTGCGAGTCCTAAGGATCTAGTAATATGGCTATAGAATTTTAGTTTGCGTTTTTGACAGTAAATACCAGGTCATAGTGGAGTCCGATCGCTGCACTCAACTTGTCTCTAATCTTGTCTCTAATCACTTCTTTTGTGATATCTCTGCATATGTTAATTTGGATCTTTCTGTAGCATCTCATTTCCATTGCTATGATCTTTCTGTAGCATCTCAATTCCGTTGCTAGGATCTCCCTCTTTAGTTCTGCAGTCAACGTCAGCGATAAAATGGAACCCAAAAGAAAAAAAAAACGTAAGAAAATGAAAAATATTATTTGAAATGAATAAAAAAAAACAATGAACACAACGTCAAGGAAGCCATATTAAAGCCTCACTGTTGCCAACTACGTAATAAAATATTTATTTGTGCTTCGAGTGAAAGAGTTGAAAGATTGAATGCTGAGAAGTGCAGAACAATTATTATTTGGTTTACATATCTCGCTTATCATTACTTCCATATTCTCCACACCGGATTCACCAAAAAAAAAAAATAAAAAAATTTACAATATAAATTTGCCTTGCATGAGAATGACCTATCCTATACTCTTAAGCGAGCAATTCTTGTATATATATTTCTTCTATTTCGAAAACGGCTCTAACGATTTTCTTTAAAATTTCAACGTATCTGCATATTATTGAGAAAAAAATTTTCAGCTCATTGGGCACATCGGGAAAACTCGAGTTCGACCGTTATTTCGATATGAAAATGTCTCAATCTTAGAATAATTTATGAATGAAATGGAAAATTTATGAATGAAAGTTTTCCGTGACGTAAACGGGAAAAACTCTGCTTACGTCACTAGGCTTACCCTAGAACACTAAAATATTTCTTTGCAAACATTTAGAGATATGAATGAAGGTATGTGTAAAACTAAAAGCAGACCATTAATTTTGGTTAGAATAATTTATGAATGAAAGTTTTACATGACGTAAACGGAAAAAACGCTGCTTACGTCACTAGGCTTACCCTAGAACACTAAAATATTTCTTTCCAAACAAGAACGCGTTTAGAGATACGAATGAAGGGATGTGTAAAACTAAAAGCAGACCACGGGCTGTAGCACCACTGGGATGGATGGATGGCAAAAGCCGGCATGAACTTCTTATTGTCCGACAGTCAGGCTGGGCAGGACATTTAATTAACCGAGCAAGGCTCGGCCACCTGATATTATAAATTATTCGAGTTCTTGTTTTCTGTAGTAAATAATTAGTGAACATATTTTACTTTCTAAAAAAAAATATCCGCTGGAAATAATAACAAACGAATTTGATCCAGTACTTCAAAGAAATTTAATCTGTAGAAATAAAATAATCCAACTTTTTAAACTTTATCTTTAATTGTACTTACAAGATAAGTCAACGTGAAAACTAAATACGATCGATAGGATTGTCAGCTTAAGAAGTCTAGAAATTTCCGCCGTTCTCTTCCTGATTGGTGCAAACGACCTTTTGCTATGACGTCTTTAAAGTCGCTGGAAGTTGGTGATATGGAAAATTTAAATCTTCTTTTAGACAGTCAACACCAAGTTTGACCTGTCCAAAGTGACGCATTGTTTTCACTGATTGACTTCCTGGCCAGAAAGACATGAACGTAGGAGTTCCAGATTTTTTTTTTAAAGTCTATTTTGGCTTTGAAATCATTTTTTCTTATGTACTTTTATAATCACGACCAGCTAAACTATTTGGCTACAATTGTCACACTAACAACTTTTTTTTGGTTACAAATTTAAATAAAAAAGGATTGCGGTCAAATTTGCGCCCCCCCCGGGGGGGGTGGAAGGGACATTCGCTTTAATGGAAAGAAACATTCGCTCAATTAAAGGG
>JADKLZ010011409.1:4406-21224 GCA_021533235.1 Biomphalaria straminea | reverse complement strand
TTAAAAAAAATGTGCATTCACACCAGACTCACTTACAATTTACATGTGAAAAGTTTACATTAGATTGTTTCTATTTAATGATCTGATTGCCAGAGGAAAAAAAGAGTTTTTGTGTCTGTTTGTTGTTGCTATCGGTGTCTTGTATCTCTTTTGTGATGGTAAAATAACAAAATCCTGACCCAAAGGGTGATTTTTTATTTCTAGAATCTTTTTAGATTTTGTAAGGATGTTTGTCTCAAACAGCTGCCCAAATGGGGTTTGTTTTTTGCCAATGACTTTACCAGCAGCATTTAGGATTCTCTGGAGTTTATTTGTATTCTTAGTGCTTAGATTGCCATATCAGGCAGTGATATTAAAATGTAAAATATTGCCGATATGAGCGTGATAAAACATAGTGAAGGCCTTTTCGCTAACATTAAAAGAGGACAGTTTTCTCAGTAATCGTAATCTTCGCTGCCCTTTTTGGCTTATATAATAAGTATTTGCTGTAAAATTTAATTTATTGTCACTGTACGTATTATCAATTGCAAAACGTCAGACCGTACTTTGTGCTTTGCACGAGAGGCATGGACTTCAACACTGCTTTGATGTCTTCGAGGTTGTGTTTTGCCTAATTATTTAGCTCGTCTGCATGGAAGTTTGATGGCACTCCCATTTATTTTTGCTCATTCTTCCCGCTTCTTTTGATGGTTCCATTGAAAGTTAACGAAAAAGAGAGATGAGAGAGGTTAAGTTTAAATACAATTTAGAAAACAGTTTTGATAACATTGATATAACGCAGTTAAAGAAAAATATAAATAAAAAAATAGGGGTGACAATTAGCTGTATGACTATATTTAAAAGATATTTAATTTAACACATACACACAGCCGCAAAATTGCAAAAGACCCATTAAGTCTGTTATATTTGATTAGTGCCCTAGGTCTATATTACGTCTGTATATTTGATTAGTGCCCTGGGTCTATATTACGTCTGTATATTTGATTAGGCCCTGGGTCTACATTACGTCTGTTATATTTGATTAGTGCCCTGGGCCTACATTACCTCTTTTATATATATTTAGTGCACTTGGCCTACATTACGTCTGTTATATTTATTTAGTGCACTTGGCCTACATAACGTCTATTGACGGCGCCATTAGAATTTCTTAGACAGGGCAAAGGTCTAACAAAAAATAGACAACAATAAGTTCAAAAACAATTTACATTTTGTCCTGATAGTAGACTTCTTTAAAATCGAAATTACTATCAAATAAGACTATCATTGTATCAAACTGTTATATAAAATATGACATTTGAAATAGTTAATTATTAAAAGATCTAAAAAGAGTTTGAGGTCGAGGGTCGATTTGAAAAATATAGGTGTAAACATTAAGAAACAAGAGTTCATGCCAGTTTGTTATTACCAATAACTTTATATCTTCATGTTTTAATTATGCTTGTCTTAAATTTGAAAAAGATTTTCTGAAACTCAAGCCTGTACTTGGAACTCATGTTATAGTAGATGAATATAGTGAAACTAGAGTTGCTGATCTTAAAAAAGATTGTAAATGTACTAATCACACGTCTCAGATCACTATATGCACCATCCAACGCAAGGGCTCTGATGAATATTATAGCAGAAAACATCACGGACTGGGGCAGAAGAAGCACCACTGCCATAAAGGAGACGGTCATGAACATCCTTGCAGACTTTCTCTCCTTGGAAGTGATGTTAGAAACTTTCTCTCCCGAGCTGGTGACTTGCTGCCTCCATTTGGCCTTGGACTTTAGCTTCACGAACAGAGTCGTGCAACATGTGATGAGCACAATGTAGGTGCTGTAAGGAACGAGCATGTCTGTGATGTAATAGGTAACAGGAAACACTTCCGCTCTTCTGCTATTGAAGTAAATAACATACACTGTTTTGTTTCGTTCCGGGACATACGTCCAGTCAAAATAAGAGGTGTAAAACTGAGGAAACAGGTACAGAGTGTGTAATATAAGTATGCTCCAGTTGACCACCACGGACACCTTATTTGTAATTATAGTTTTGACCTTCAAAGGCCATGTCACGCAAAGGCACCTCTCCAAAGCGGCGTAAGCAGTTATCACACCACTGACCCTGGTAAAGTATTCGAACATGAATCCAGTTATAAAACCTATAACCACTTTAGAAATGACCAAATCAACCTCCAGTATGTAAGGGGTCATCATGACAGAATATACAAGTTCAAATATCAGACCGCCCAGGTCACTAATGGCCAGTGCAGTCAGAGTAACATTCACACCATCTTGGTAGCCCAGCTTTCGAAACAGTGGTATGTTCACGATATTAGCCGCAATACCGAAAAGACAGACGAGCACTGTAAAGACACAGCCAACAACAAGAATCACAAGGTCTAGTATAATGGGATCAATTGTTAATTTTGATTCTATAACCCCATCAGTGATGAATTTATTAGCGGAAGACATTTTTTTTACATTGTATTTATATTTAATTCTTTTATAAGTTTATACACCCAGGATGAGACGGGGAAGCTCTAATGTCTAAATATACAATCTTCAGCGTGTAGTATGTTGAGAGAGATTACATATTTCATTAATTTAGTTATTTATTATATATTTTAAACATGACAGATGATAACAAATAGGTCTAATGTTGTTTTTATAATCTATGAAATGCAAAATAAACACTGTAAAATATAATCATACCACTTCATTAAACGCAATGTTATATTTTATACACTTATTCATTTGTGTTTCTCTGTGCTCTATGTTAGATAATTATAGAGCAACTTATTTCCTTCCTTTATACAGATACTATTTAAGTGTAATGACAGACCTCCTGACATCATTGTGACTGTTTGTAAAAGATTCACATAACCATAATGACTATCAACAATACAAAGACGACTTATTGATTAATATCTTTTTTTATGGAAGAGGTAGGCTACTTTCGTAGATAAAAGACATTATACGGATATTTTTTCCCCCAACTATTGAAAATTTCTCTCTAACGAAACTGAATAGTAGATAACCAAATATAGTCATAGAGTTATTATACGAATGTAGGATACAGACAAAATGCAAAGTACGACAATATGTGACATCTTTATATATCTTGAAAACAGTGTTTGGATTCTTCAGTTATCTCCCTCTGCCAATGTGATGGACTATATTTATACGTCCACTTTCTTACTAATATTATCAGTCAGATTCTACTACTACAAATCATAATAAGGTAACTACAAAAAAAAATATTTCGTGGATTTATTCCAGCATAGACATACAAATCATAACTACATATGTTAATTTTGTTGGATTTGTTTTTCTTAGGCTCGTTTTATTGGTTACTAAAAAGAACGATGACACCTGTTTACAACGAAAATGTGTATACTGTTCACTCCCAGATTCCACTATCATGTCTAAGGAATAGTCGAACATTGATATTAATTATCATAGAAACTATGTGAGGCTGGTGTCTGGAATCGTTGAAAACTTAAAAATGTATAAAACGAGTTATTAGAAACATTTGGAGTAAAAATATCAATTGAAAAAACGAAGTCCTAGTGAAAGGAATGTTTTGTTTTAGTAAACCTAATTTTATTAACTACTATTATCATGTTATGTAAAATGTTTAAAGTAATTAAAATTCTGTTATAGTTTTATCGCCATTTTTTGTTAAAGTTTAATTTGGAAATAAAAAAAATGAAACTGAAAACTTGGTTCATAAATTTTAAAAAGAATGAATCGAGTTAGACGCTCCACAATAACTGTTCTGAGACTTCCTGTAACGCTGTTCTACACCTGTGTTATAGATGTATTAAAACACTCTGTTATATTGTTCTTGATAATCATCAGCTATTAGATGTTCATATTTTTAACTATTTTAATTGTTCTAAGGGAACAAACCCATATCCACAGACATATATTTCATACTATAATAGTTATTTACCTTTACGCCATAAAAAAGTAATTAATTACCACTGATTAACTAATTGGTTTATGTTTGTATTGATTCATGATTTATAAGGACCAAGAAATATTCGCGCAAAGTTGATCCAAGCATGGGAAGTGGGAGAAATAACGTGTTGAAAGTGTGCACCACAGTTGATAGAATAGATCCAGTTTTCGCGAATTTCTGAGGTAATAAAAGTATGTTAGTGAGCACCTAAAAGGTGAAATTCGGTTTAAGCCAGTAAGGACGTATTTGTGCAGCATTTCATGTTCAATACTTCGTTGATCCCATGATGAGTCAGCCAATCAGCCAATGTCTCGCTTTGCTGTTTCGTATATTTATTTCTTATATAATACAGACGTTACTTCAAAAAAGACGATTACGTCCTTTGCGTCATGCGTTCAGTCATGCATATTTACCAGTGACTTCAATTCTGCCAAGTCACTGGTTTTCCAGGCTAGCTCAGGCAACCATTCCATGCTCTAATGGCACGAGGGAAGAAAGAGCATTTGTCCTAGCATATGGGACAAGATATATACCTTTATCTTTGTGTCTTTCTGAGTATTTTATTAAGCTTTGTTTTTTGTATTTGAAGATTATGGTTCAGTGTTTTACGTATAATTTCTACTTTACTTTTAAGTCTTCTATCCTGAAGGCTTTCTAAATTTAGTGATTTTACTAAAGGTGTTACTCAAGTCAAATGTGAATTTTCGTTTGTAATGAATCTCACTGCTCTATTTTGAGTCTATTCTAGTTTCTTAATGTTTTCTTCAGTTGAGGGGTCCCAAACAGAGGATGTATATTCTATTATTTGTTTATTATTTATTTACTATGTGTCTGAGAAAGAGAAGGAGATTGGGAGAGAGAGAGAGAGAGAGGGAAAAAGAGAGAAAGAGAGAAAGAGAGATAGTGAAAAAGAGAGAGAGAAAGAGAGAGAGAGAGTGAGAAAGAGAGAGAGTGAGAAAGAGAGAGAGACAGAGAAAGAAGGAGAGAGAGAGAGAAAGAGAGAGAGAGTGAGAAAGAGAGAGAGACAGAGAAAGAGAGAGAGAGAGAGAGGGAGAGAGAGAAAGAGAGAGAGAGAGTGATAGAGAGAGGAATCAATCTTTGGTTACCAGAGACATTCAGCTGTCAAGAAACAAAAAATGTAATGAAATGTCTCCCCTACAATCTACCTGCTATAAATATGAAATGATGACTTTTGGCCTTTGCTAAATAAATGTCATGTCATGCTAATTTTTGTCTTAAGTCATTTGTCAAAGTATGCACATATTTCGTTTGGAAGTATTTTTAAGAGCAAGACAAAGTAGGCAGTGGTTGAGCGGTAAAGCGCTTGACTTTGCGCAATACTTATACTTTAATGTAAAAAATACTCATTTGCCCCCCCCCCCCCCATCAAGTGAGGGCCCGGGGGGATTTCCAAATTCCCCCATCCTCCCCCCACCTTAGCTACGCCACTGGGCTCCAGTGGAGTAACGAGCCGTATATTTTCTTTCTGTGTAATTCCATCTGAAGTAAAATGACTTAGAGATTTGATATGAGACGTACTCCCAAGAATATTCCATTGAATTTATGTTTGACATGATATGTATTTTTTGCACGGCGGGATTTGCCAGTATATGTGTAATTTATCTATGTATAATACATTGAAGTTTGCTACCAGTGGATTTACGTCATTTCCATTAATAACAGTTGTGCGATTAGGTTAGAGACATACGAGATAACAAATAATCCTATCGCAAGTAACATCAAGGGCAATCAAGGCATCTCCAAGTATGCCAATAATGCACAACCAAAGCAACGTCGGAACTAAGATAGACACTCTGAGTCCACCCAGCTCTAATGGTTACCTGACATTAGTTGGGGAAAAGTAAATGCAGTGAGTTGTTGTGCTGGCCACGTGACAGATGACCTTTACATCAACTGCCCTTTAAATCACAAGGTATGAAAGAGGAACTTTATTGAACAGGGTCAAAGTGTATTCCAAAATCAGACTAATGCGCTCCCTGGTCATGGCCGTATTTCTATATGCTTGTGAGTTTTGGACGTTGACTGCAGAGCTAGAGAGGAGGATTCTAACAATGGAATCCAGATGCTACAGGAGGATCCTTGGCATCACATTCCAAGACCGCATCACAAACCAAGAGATTAGAGACAGGGTCACTGCAGCCATGATGACCTGCTAACTACCGTGAAAAAACGCAAGCTGAAAATCTATGGCATATTTGGGGCTCGCAAAGACCTTCCTACAGGGAACAGTACCAGGAATAAAAAGGAGAAGAGGCAGACAGAGAAAGTGGTGGAAGGACAACATAAAAGAATGGACGGGCCTGCCACAGGTCCACAGACTAAGGGATAGGTAACAGGTAACAAGGTGTATTATGTATTTGAAACTACAAGGTACAAGCGTTTGTCTATATGTCAAAATAATATAAATGTATAATCTCGCTGATCCTTTTCATGTAATTAGCAAGAGCTCCTTCGTCTATTTTCACGTGTCTTTCACGCCTTGCAATGGGAGTACATCATGTTTTAAATAACATTTAATACAAAGCAGAGATCTCAACCTGTGGATCGCGACCCCCCTTGATTGACGATCGATCGGTCGATTGACGATTTCCAAGGGGTCGCCTAAGACCATCAAATTATGGGTTGTTTTTGTCTATTCTTCTATTGCTGTGTGGGTGGGGGGTCGCGGCAGAGAGGGAAATTGTAAGATAGGGTCGCCGAGCTTAAAAGGTTGAGAACCGCTAATATAGAGCAATGTGGGCAAGATACTAAAAGAGAAAGAGAGAAAAAAAAAGTACGGAAGTGGACAACAACAATACACAGAGAAAACAATAGATACAAAGAGATAATGAAAGTAGATACAATTTAAATCGAAATAAGAAAAACATTTTATAATATATTTTTAAGAAAGACCATGCCTCCATCATCCAACTTCAAAATATAATACAAATATTTAAAAAAAAATTTAAAAAAATATTTGATACAATTCGGAAATCGAGCCCGAGATACCGTTAGTTGCTTGACTGCCTTGAAGATGAACTTCCGCATTTTCTAAATTGGCCAACGGGGATGATTAACTCAGGCAATGATTTATTGATATGTTTTTTGTATGGACATCGAAGTCTAACACTAGACCTACAGTTCTGATATAGATCTAGAATGTAGAAGTACTCTATATTAGATATAACGAAAAAATATAAATCAGCGCTTATAAACTTCAATAAAATTGAAACAACTTTAAAATTTAGTGTTATCGCAAAATTACGGCATGTTGGCTCTGGACCTAGATAAATTTGTAGCCAAATTTACATTTATTTTTTCAAATATTAACAGTCAATCTAGAGTTTTCCCATGTGGCCAGGCGCACTAGAAAGTAGAGAGAAAAAAAGTTTGGTGTGTTTAGTATGAGCTAAAATGAAATTCACACCCAACGCATTTATTTTATAAAGCGCTTATTTAAGTCACTCCTTCAATGAGGAACTTAAGTGGGCGGACCCTGATATATAAAAAAAAAAAAAAGAACAAAAATAAATAAAGACAGCTCTGACGCTCAAGGAGTGTTATGTTGGCATTTGCGTTTGTGTTTAGGGTTTTGCGATAGATGGCTGTAAGTTTTAATATATTGCAGACGAAAAATCTACTGTGATAATGGTGATCACGGTTAAATATAATACATTACACAAATTTTCTTAATACTGGATTACAATAAATAGAGTCTTTTGATATAATATAATCGTTAGATAAACTATATGCTTTAACATTTATTTCATTATACTGATTTTATTTAGTGTCAGCGGGAGGTATGGCGAGAATGAATGTTACATTGTTATTTTGGTATGATAGTTTTTATATCCCAATGCTGTGATTGTGAATAGTCTTTTGCATATGTTATGACTGAATGATTTAGTATTCGTTGAATGCGCGAGAGAGTGTGTTAGTGAGGTCTTGCTCCCGGTCCAGGAAGGTTGGACGTCTATTCCTTGGGCTGGTGTCTAGTATTATTTCTTCAGATTGATATATTTTTGTACTTTATTTGATATTAAAGTGTTATTATTATTATTTATGAATATATAAAGAGTTATAGTTGATGTGTATTGAGTATTAATTGTTCTAATTGAGTAACCAAGAAAGTATCAAGTAATAATTGTTCTTAATAGTAATATATAAGCAGGGGCGTAGCTAAAAATATTCATCGTTTGGGGGCCCGTGGGGCTTGACCACGTTGGGGGCCTCTGCAGTTGCTTATTATCTAATTTTCAATGTAAAAAACACTCCATTGGGGGCCTCCCTCAAGGGTGGCCCCGGGGGGGGGGGGATTTCCCCTCCTACCCCCACCCTGGCTACGCCACTGTATACAAGCAACCCCTAGTGAGCCAAACATAGGAAACTGAACCCTGACATTTAGCCTTCTATTTCATTACCTAATTCTCTACACAAGGTTTCTTTTCTCCTGATCGCAGTGCATTTCATATACTACATGTTCTTTATCAATACAAAACCAATTAATTACGACTAATTGATGCAATAATTGGTTGATTTTAATTTTTATTAATTCATTTGTTGTCATCGATCATGAATTTGGATTGGATGAGGACAAGTGGTCGAAAAATCGATAGCGAAAATCTAAACAGCATACAAGATAGAAAGAGAATTAATACACACGTTGTTATGGAAAGAGAGGAGGAGAGACAACAGCTAAAGTTTGAGATAGACAAAAAGTGACTAAGTGCCATACTAAGATTATTTTTTTATTCCTTTAGAAAATCTATTCAGGCACAAAGGTGCGAACTATTATACTGTACTTTACTCAATGTACGCCATACAGTAGTCATTATAATAAACAAAACAAACAAAGTACATAAAAAGTACTTTGAAAAAAAAAAGTTTATACATAATAAAATTGTATTATCTAGTTCGGATCAGTCATGCAATTAAATTTGTAAAAGATCTAGACCAACAACAATACATTTGTGAAATTTGAAATATTTTTACCAATTTTTGTTTATAATAATAATAATAATAATAATAATCTTTATTGTCCGTAAGGAAATTATCCCTTATTCCATGCTTTTAAATTACTCAATATGTTATGATCCTATATTTTTTCTGGACCACTTAGGAAAAAAAGAATGGGTGGAGGCGGGGAAGAAAAGGAATGCTCTCCTCAGGCCTACGTGCTAACCACACTGCTAGTGAGGAACTAAGGACTAGTCAAGAGTGTATATTAGTTAAATACAGTTTATTTCAATTAAGGCCGACAACCAATAAATGGGCCGAATTCAGCTTATACCACCACATTAGTCAAGAACAATTTCTTTTCCATGTTAAAGATACCAAACAAAATATTTAATTACCAACAGTTAAATAATAATTAACTAAGTTGTTAAACTGATTCTTGTGTTGTACAAGAATAAATTGTTCAAAATTTCAGCTTGATTGGAGGTTGGTTGTCGGAGAAATAATGTGTACCAACTTTTTACCAGACAGAGTTGATATAAGTTTTGTAAAAATTGTTTTGTATAATAGTGCCACATTTCTAATTTTTTTCCCAATCACTTGTAAATTTCCGGTTGTAATTTCACGTTTGACTTAAATTTCGCCAACATTCTGTGAAACTCAAGTCTGTACTTTGTACTCATGTTATAGTAGATGAATATAGTGAAGCTAGAGTTGCTGATCTTCAATAAATTGATACAAGTATTAAGCGCATGTCTCAGATCGCCGTATTGTCCGTCCATCGCTAGAGCCCTAACGAAGATCAAAACAGAAAACATCAAGGACTGGGGCAGGAGAAGCACCACACACATAAAGGAGACGGTCATGAACATCCTTGCAGACTTGAGCTCCCTTCTGTTGACATGAGAAACCTTGTCAGAAGAGCTAGAAACCAGCTGCCTCCATTTGGCTTTGGACTTGAGCTTCAGAAAGAGAGTCGTGCAGCAGGTGATTAGCACAATGTAGTTGCTGTAAGGCACGAGCATGTCTGTGACGTAATAGGTAACAGGAAACACTTCCGCTCTTCTGCTAGTTAAATAAACAACATACACTGTTTTGTTTCGTTCTGGGACATAAGTCCAGTCAAAATATGAGGTGTAAAACTGAGGAAACAGGTACAGAGAGTGTAACATAAATATGCTCCAGTTGACCACCACGGACACTTTATTTGTAATGATAGATTTGACTTTCAAAGGCCATGTCACGCAGAGGCACCTCTCCAAAGCGGCGTAAGCAGTTATCACACCACTGACCCTGGTAAAGTATTCAAATAAGTAGTAAGTTATGAAGCCAATAAAAATTTTAGAAACGACCAAATCTTTCTCCAGGATGTAAGGATTTAATAAAACAGAGTAGACAAGTTCAAATATCAAACCGCACAGGTCACTAATGGCCAGGGCAGTGAGAGAAACATTTACACCATCTTGGTAGCCCAGCTTTCGAAACAGTGGTATGTTCACAATATTAGCCGCAATACCGAACAGACAAACGAACACATTAAAGACACAGCCAACAACGAGAAGTAAAATGTCTAGTATAAGTGGATCGAATGTTGGCTTAAAATTTATAAGAATATCGGTGATGAATTTATTAGATGTAGACATTTTTTGCAATGTATTTTGTTTATTTTTAGAGTCTTTTTACTCAAAAATAAATAAATGGATTCATTACATGGCGAAGAAGAACCAATGATGTAAGACAGCTTAAGCTATAAACATGGCAGTCTTTCCTATGGTCACTTAGGGACTACTTATTTAATCTTTGCATTAATTCAATTACTTTGTCAAATACGTAAAATATATAAACTAAAAATAAATGCTGATTTGTGTATTTCCGATATAATGCAATACGAACATTTACAAAATAAACCAATTAATTGAACTACTTTGTTTAAATGCTTTGTTATGTTGTATAATGATTTTCTTTTATAACTTTTCTATTTGCTCTATGTTAGATAATTATAGAGTATCTTACACGGGAGCGTCATTCAACGACTTCAATCATACCCTTCACATTAAATCTATCGCTATCTTTGTGGCGTTAAGTTAAATGTTCGTATAACCGACGTCGCCCCTCACACTAAAGCCAAAAAATCCAAACATTGATTAAAGTTTTTGTTAAAGAAATTGTAATGACCGGGTAGACCCGTATTATTAAAATACTAACATGTTTTATTTTCATAAAAAAAATAAATCCTATAGTATGGTATCCGAAACAAAAGAAATCGAAACAGAAGCTTAAAAATAAATAAATTTTAAATATAGCAGAAGAAAGTGGAGCTTCAAAGTGTTATAAGTCGTATCCAATTTGTAATATATTTTTGAAATATCATTCGGATTCTCAAACTGTTTCTCTCCTTTAATTAGAGGTAATTCAGCTGACACTACACTTTCATTATCTGCTAAATACTACTAGATATCACAAAAAAAGGCAACTACAAAATTAATATCGTAGTATTCGTAGTTAACTTCATCTTATCATTATTTCTAGGCAAACAATCACATTACAAATTATATCATCTCAAATTATATAGTAAAGTTTTTATTTTCTTGTTCATGTATCGATTTCATATATTTACTAATGTCATATAAGTGAATGTATTGAAATATCTCAAGAGACCAGTTTAAGAACAGCTTTGTTCAGACCAGCGATTATTCTTCTAAACAACCATTTCAAATAAAGTCGGGAATAAATCTCGAACGCGGTTGATATCCAATGAAATGTTATCTTTGTTGAACGAACTAAACGAAGGAACTTAGAAGAAATGAAACAGAGGCAGTACCATGTCTAAATGGAAATTAAAAGAGCTTGACATTAACACATACAATTGTGTTACTGTTCTACACACAACTTGTGGTTTCCATTACACTGTCTAATGGAAATTCGAACATGGAAAGTTTTAATATGAGTGTTATGTAACTATTCAGCAAGTCTAGTATATAAAGTCTCGGAAAAATCCGATTACTAAAATAAGGCGAACGTGATGTATTATAAAAAAAGAGTGTGTGAAGTCAGAATGTCAGTTAAATAACGAAGTTCTAGTGAAAGAATTAATTTTTCATTGTAAAAAAATTAAATCCATTAAACTGAATTATTGTGCTCTTTGAAATTTTCATTATATTTTGTGTTTCAACAAATTGAAGTTCAGGTCGTTATTTCACCACCCGTGTTTCAGCGTTGTATTTGATTCCAAACTTGGATTGTTTTCGTTTCGACTCGACATGTCGCATACTTTATGACTATTCCCCTTGAAGTCACGAAAAATATTTGTAATTTCACTTATAGATCTGAATAAAAATGGAGCAAGCTATGCTCTATCTTACAGTCCAATGTTTGTGCTACAGATATATTTTGGTTATCTCTTTTAACGATCAGATATTAGACTGTCATCTTTTTACATTCCTTACAGGATGCAACGCATTCATTTTCAATACCTAGAAACTTAAGTCTTCTGAATGCTTGACGATTAAATAATATCTTTTAGAAGATTGAAGAGAAAGAAACCAAAAATACTTTAACAACTTGCAGTGACAGTGTACTACAGATGAATGTGAGAAACCAAGAAAAATCAATTAAAAACAAATGCCATTGTGATTTTTCATGCTCTGCTAGTCTTGTGGTACAGCTTTGCTACATGTCAAATCATTCATTTTAAAAGGAGCATTTTTGTTTTCCCAGTAGACGACAGTAGAAACAATAAATCTTGTCTGCTGACACAGAATGTATCAGTGAAGGACGTACAATACTTTTACCATTACACAGCTTTCGTTTGTAATGGACTTTAGAGAAATGTCTACCATCCTAATTTTTCAGAAAATTTTCCAAAGTAATCTCAGGTGGACATTTCGGTAATAAATAGTTAATACAAGATCTTTCCATTTTTTTCTGGCCACGTGGCAGGCTCTCATCAAGATTTTTCAATGGATCGAGCACATTTTTCTCATTACCCATAACTACATGCTGATCAGTTGTTACATTTATTGTCTTCTTCCCTTACGACATTCACCACTGCAGTCTTTGCATTCTTCATAGAAACTGTTTCAGCTGTCTCACTACAAGTGATTATGTTCTCATTTTCGGGTTTTGATCGTTTTAAAAACGTATGTAAGGCGCCCGCCCACCTAGTTCTTAGCTGAAGCCTCACTGGCTTCTTTCTTCTTTTTCTTTTCCCAGCCAGCTACATATCTTCTACCAACATTCCTTGACCTTTTATGTCATTTTCTATCCACCTGAAACCAAATACCTGCTAAATATCATCTAGATGATCCTAGATCTAGTAGATCTCTGACTCTATCCTTCTAGTATAGTCTAATAGTGACTGATAGTCCTAGTCAGGTCTTTATTTTGTATCAAATTTGTCTAGATTTAGACCTATATAACACTTTCATTCTAATTCTTGATTTATGTCTCTAGATCTAATAAAAATAATATAAAAAAAATCACTTTTGATTTTTTTATGAGATCGAGATAGATGCCGATGCTTTTTTTTTCGCTTAAGATTTGTGTTTTACATATTGAATGACACCCCAAAATAACATTTTTTTATATTTTTCCAGGAGATTTTAATAATAATTTACACGTCGTATATTTTGCATCATTATGCAATGACACATATGATTAGCACGGGGCCTATGAAAGCGCAGGGGCCCACTGCGGCTGCATAGGTTGCACTGGCTTAAGACCGGCCCTGTATGTATGTGTTTGTGTGTGTGTGTGTTTGTGAATGTGTATGAGTATTTGTGTATGTCTGTATGTGCATATAATGATAATAATACGGTTAATGACACTAGCTCCAGCTAGAACAACCTGCCCAGTGTGCAGCCGAACATTCCGGGTTTACATGGGTCTTATTAGCCATATGAGGAGGCACAAAACTCCAGTGCAAAGCCCTCAATCCTAGGATGGAGAAATGATCATCATCGAACCACGATGGACGAACTATATCTAAAATACTGACTTTTTCTAAAGTCTGCGCTCGTTTGAATAATTTATCGAGTAAATATATTCATTTATTTTGGTTCGTATAAACACTCCCAGTTCGAATAAGAATGCTTTCGTGTTCTTTTAGTCCTAAATGCCAATTTACATGGCGATTAGACAAAAGTTTCGCATACAGAACATGGCGGTACGGACAGTATGGAAGGAAATCTTATGATCCGACAGTTACAGTGGAGAAAGCACTATCCCTTATGGAAGGAAGGACGAGCGTTTGCAAAAGGCAGTCGGTTTTTGTAACCTGAAAGGTGGTCGACGTAAAAGACATGCCCCGCAGAAACACTTTTAAGACCAGCTTAGACACCAACTTGCTTTAACTGACATAGAAGAGAGCATTTGACTGCAGGCGGCTTCAGAACGAGATAGCTGGAGAATTTTTTTTATTTAGTCCACGGGATACATAAAAGAATATCCACTGCCAAGGACAAACGTACACGACGAGAAGAGAATCTAAATCAAACACTGGCATATAATGGTTAAGTTTGCGTTGGTTGTGGCAAACTATGTAGGTCGCAGCACGTGCTGGGTAGCCACGTAAAATACTTCACTCTTTCACAATCATCGGACTCGAAGACAGTGTTTTTTTTTTGTAAATAAATAGGTTCCGGTACTCAGAGATTGATTGCCTAACTTTAACTACTAATAAATTAATACTATACGTTAAAATACCTGAAAAGTAATATTTTCCCCACACATTCAAAAAGGTACCGGTACGCCGTATCGGTGCGTACGGTTACAAAAAGTCATATATACCAGTAGCGGTCTTAAGGGGTGGCAACTGGGGCAACTGCCCCAGGCCCCGCGCCTGAGGGGGGCCCCGCACTGGGAGATTTTATTGTCACCAACTTCGAAAACTAAATGAGTGGTCATAAACAAGGACTTGTTACTCAATATTTTCCCAGCATACCAATTGCCATTTAAGCTTACATTTTTTATTTCGAAATACCGTTCAGTTTCGGTAAAGACAGTCGAGTCTTAGAGGCTATCATCTTTTAACGTTCACAATAAAAACACATAAGTAGAAGCAACCAATCCTAATCGTTTCGACGTCTAATCGGATTTTATTTGGAAAATACGTAGTGATAAAGTTTGACTACTCTTTGCATTATGAAAAATTGTATATGAAAAATACATTTGTTTGTTTGTTTTGTAAAATGTTTTACATGTTTCGGAAATTCCTTCAGAGTTGAAGATAGTTATTTCCTAGTCCAAACCTCCCGCAGGACGACGGGGGATGGGAGCGGGCAGGGTTTGAACCCGGGACCATCGGTAAATCGATACGACAGTCCAGCGTGCAAACCGCTCGACAATAATGGAACTTTTGACTAATTGAATATTTAATGAAAATAATCAGTGCTTTTTTTTACCGTCACATCGTACGGCGTACTTCACTTTTTCCAATGTGGGGAAAAAATATTAATTTTCTTGAATTTTAGCGTTTATTGTTAATTTATTAATAGTTAAACAATTAGGCAATCCATTTATTTTTTTTTAAATAAAAAAGCACTGAAAATAACTAAACAATTGTACGGTGTATTCTCGAATGTCGCTGGTGATACGTTCTAAGACCGCACGCAAAGGTCAGATTTTCGCAGTAAGCTGTTTAATTTCATAAACGTATAATATTTTTCGGATATAAACAGTAGCACCAGTTGATGTGCTTGTACGGTTATATCGGCAAATCAGCTTCCAGCAAGTTTGAAGATGACAATATTAAGTTTTCTTTTTCCAATTGGCTACTGTGTGAACGTGTTGAAAAAACAAAAAACAAAAAAAAAACGCGGGAGTATTTTTAGCGGTCCCAGAAAGGAGAAAAGACGCTATTAGTTTTGTGTGGAATGTCTGTCCGTCCATCCGTTGCATTTAGATCTCTTAAACTATAAAAGTTAGTGAAAATCCGACATCATAATATTTAAGATCATTCAAAGTTCTGATGCAACGGCTACTTTTTTTTTTTTCTAAAACCGAAAAATCTAATTTTTAAATCACTTATGCAAGCAGTTTATTTCAGAAAAATGCATCACTTTTACAACTATTCATTATTAATGTTAACAAACACAGAAAGCTCTTTAATATAGGAGATAATTAATTACCCGTTTTTTAAACAGGTTTATATGCAAACTTTTTTTTGTCAATTTTTTTTTGACATTTGTATTGCTAAGTTAAGTAAGTTTTGTTATACTAACTACTACATTTACACAGAGAAAATCTATTTAGAATGCATATAAGTTGGACATAATTTAAAACAACAATTAATAAGTAGTTTTTCATATCACGTGTCATAATGTGGTAAAGTAATGAATAAACATCACTGGGGCACTACACAAGATCTGTCAACCTTCTTTCTCCAATCTATTCTGTCATTTATTTGTCATTGATAGAATTTCATTCTGATGTTCTTTCTGAAAATATTGAAACCTCCCTTTTTACTTGTCTGGGTGGACCACTTCGGGGGCAGATTTTGAGTTTGTGTTTCCACACAAACTGTCTTTGTAACCTTGTTTTTATAAATTATTAAAAAAAAAAAACGTGATACAGCATTTCCGCAAAAGTCGGGTCTTCGAAAGTGAATGGACCACTGTAACTCATATAGAACACTTTATTCTTAAAGAACATCCTATTGGCTTCAATTAGCAGAGTGAGAGAGGCGACATACTATTAGCAGTGGCGAGTGTTTTTTATTTCATCTATTAATGCAGAACAATTAAAATACAGTATATAATGTACTTCAGAGGCCAATAGTAAACCAGCAGTACCCTACGTAATGTTCTATGTTTTGTTACAAAAATAAGGCCCACAGCTTTGAGGCAAACATACTGTATTGTTATTGTTGCAGCATTAGAGAAGGATTAGCCCGTTAGCGAGATGTGGTACGATATATAT
>JADKLZ010011408.1:4379-21319 GCA_021533235.1 Biomphalaria straminea | reverse complement strand
TTAAAAAAAATGTGCATTCACACCAGACTCACTTACAATTTACATGTAAAAAGTTTACATTAGATTGTTTCTATTTAATGATCTGATTGCCAGAGGAAAAAAAGAGTTTTTGTGTCTGTTTGTTGTTGCTATCGGTGTCTTGTATCTCTTTTGTGATGGTAAAATAACAAAATCCTGACCCAAAGGGTGATTTTTTATTTCTATAATCTTTTTAGATTTTGTAAGGATGTTTGTCTCAAACAGCTGCCCAAATGGGGTTTGTTTTTTGCCAATGACTTTACCAGCAGCATTTAGGATTCTCTGGAGTTTATTTGTATTCTTAGTGCTTAGATTGCCATATCAGGCAGTGATATTAAAATGTAAAATATTGCCGATATGAGCGTGATAAAACTTAGTGAAGGCCTTTTCGCTAACATTAAAAGAGGACAGTTTTCTCAGTAATCGTTATCTTCGCTGCCCTTTTTGGCTTATATAATAAGTATTTGCTGTAAAATTTAATTTATTGTCACTGTACGTATTATCAATTGCAAAACGTCAGACCGTACTTTGTGCTTTGCACGAGAGGCATGGACTTCAACACTGCTTTGATGTCTTCGAGGTTGTGTTTTGCCTAATTATTTAGCTCGTCTGCATGGAAGTTTGATGGCACTCCCATTTATTTTTGCCCCTTCCTTCCCGCGTCTTTTGATGGTTCCATTGAAAGTTAACGAAAAAGAGAGATGAGAGAGGTTAAGTTTAAATACAATTTAGAAAACAGTTTTGATAACATTGATATAACGCAGTTAAAGAAAAATATAAATAAAAAAATAGGGGTGACAATTAGCTGTATGACTATACTTAAAAGATATTTAATTTAACACATACACACAGCCGCAAAATTGCAAAAGACCCATTAAGTCTGTTATATTTGATTAGTGCCCTAGGTCTATATTACGTCTGTATATTTGATTAGTGCCCTGGGTCTATATTACGTCTGTATATTTGATTAGGCCATGGGTCTACATTAAGTCTGTTATATTTGATTAATGCCCTGGGTCTACATTACCTCTTTTATATATATTTAGTGCACTTGGCCTACATTACGTCTGTTATATTTATTTAGTGCACTTGGCCTACATAACATCTATTGACGGCGCCATTAGAATTTCTTAGACAGGGCAAGGTCTAACAAAAAATAGACAACAATAAGTTCAAAAACAATTTACATTTTGTCCTGATAGTAGACTTCTTTAAATCGAAATTACTATCAAATAAGACTATCATTGTATCAAACTGTTATATAAACTATGACATTTGAAATAGTTAATTATTAAAAGATTTAAAAAGAGTTTGAGGTCGAGGGTCGATTTGAAAAATATAGGTGTAAACATTAAGAAACAAGAGTTCATGCCAGTTTGTTATTACCAATAACTTTATAGCTTCATGTTTTAATTATGCTAGTCTTAAATTTGAAAAACATTTTCTGAAACTCAAGTCTGTACTTGGAACTCATGTTATAGTAGATGAATATAGTGAAACTAGAGTTGCTGATCTTAAAAAAGATTGTAAATGTACTAATCACACGTCTCAAGTCACTATATGCACCATCCAACGCAAGGGCTCTGATGAATATTATAGCAGAAAACATCACGGACTGGGGCAGAAGAAGCACCACTGCCATAAAGGAGACGGTCATGAACATCCTTGCAGACTTTCGCTCCTTGGAAGTGATGTTAGAGACTTTCTCTCCCGAGCTGGTGACTTGCTGCCTCCATTTGGCCTTGGACTTGAGCTTTACAAAGAGAGTCGTGCAGCATGTGATAAGCACAATGTAGGTGCTGTAAGGAACGAGCATGTCTGTGATGTAATAGGTAACAGGAAACACTTCCGCTCTTCTGCTGTTGAAGTAAATAACATACACTGTTTTGTTACGTTCTGGGATATAAGTCCAGTCAAAATAAGAGGTGTAAAACTGAGGAAACAGGTACAGAGTGTGTAATATAAGTATGCTCCAGTTGACCACCACGGACACCTTATTTGTAATTATAGTTTTGACCTTCAAAGGCCATGTCACGCAAAGGCACCTCTCCAAAGCGGCGTAAGCAGTTATCACACCACTGACCCTGGTAAAGTATTCGAACATGAATCCAGTTATAAAACCTATAACCACTTTAGAAATGACCAAATCAACCTCCAGGATGTAAGGGGTCATCATGACAGAGTACACAAGTTCAAATATCAGACCGCCCAGGTCACTAATGGCCAGTGCAGTCAGAGTAACATTCACACCATCTTGGTAGCCCAGCTTTCGAAACAGTGGTATGTTCACGATATTAGCCGCAATACCGAAAAGACAGACGAGCACTGTAAAAACACAGCCAACAACAAGAATCACAAGGTCTAGTATAATGGGATCAATTGTTAGTTTTGATTCTATAACCCCATCAGTGATGAATTTATTAGCGGAAGACATTTTTTTTACATTGTATTTATATTTAATTCTTTTATAAGTTTATACACCCAGGATGAGACGGGGAAGCTCTAATGTCTAAATATACAATTTTCAGCGTGTAGTAAGTTGAGAGAGATTACATATTTCATTAATTTAGTTATTTATTATATATTTTAAACATGACAGATGATAACAAATAGGTCTAATGTTGTTTTTATAATCTATGAAATGCAAAATAAACACTGTAAAAATATAATCCTACCACTTCATTAAACGCAATGTTATATTTTATACACTTATTCATTTGTGTTTCTCTGTGCTCTATGCTAGATAATTATAGAGCAACTTATTTCCTTCCTTTATACAGATACTATTTAAGTGTAATGACAGACCTCCTGACATCATTGTGACTGTTTGTAAAAGATTCACATAACCATAATGACTATCAACAATACAAAGACGACTTATTGATTAATATCTTTTTTTATGGAAGAGGTAGGCTACTTTCGTAGATAAAAGACATTATACGGATATTTTTTCCCCCAACTATTGAAAATTTCTCTCTAACGAAACTGAATAGTAGATAACCAAATATAGTCATAGAGTTATTATGTAAATGTAGGATACAGACAAAATGCAAAGCACGACAATATGTGACATCTTTATATATCTTGAAAACAGTGTTTGGATTCTTCAGTTATCTGCCTCTGCCAATGTGCTGGAATATATTTATACGTCCATTTTGTTACTAACATTATCAGTCAGAGTCTACTACTACAAACCATAATAAAGTAACTACAAAAGAAATATTACGTGGATCTATTCCAGCATAGACCTACACAGGAAAATAATCATAGAGTTAGATTATGTTGGATTTTTTTTTCTTAGATCTATCTTAATGGTTACTAAAAAGAACGATGACATCTGTTTACAACGAAAATGTGTATACTGTTCAGCGGTGTAACTACTCCCCGATTCCACTATCATGTCTAAGAAATAGTCGAACATTGATATTAATTATCATAGAAACTATGTGAGGCTGGTGTCTGGAATCGTTGAAAACTTAAAAATGTATAAAACGAGTTATTAGAAACATTTGGAGTAAAAATATCAATTGAAAAAACGAAGTCCTAGTGAAAGGAATGTTTTGTTTTAGTAAACCTAATTTTATTAACTACTATTATCATGTTATGTAAAATGTTTCAAGTAATTAAAACTCTGTTATAATTTTATCGCCATTTTTGTTTAAATTTAATTTGGAAATAAAAATGAAACTGAAAACTTGGTTCATAAATTTTAAAAAGAATGAATCGAGTTAGACGCTCCACAATAACTGTTCTGAGACTTCCTGTAACGCTGTTCTACACATGTGTTATAGATGTATTAAAACACTCTTTAATATTGTTCTTGATAATCATCAGCTATTAGATGTTCATATTTTTAACTATTTTAATTGTACTAAGGGAACAAACCCATATCCACAGACATATATTTCATACTATAATAGTTATTTACCTTTACGCCATAAAAAAGTAATTAATTACCACTGATTAACTAATTGGTTTATGTTTGTATTGATTCATGATTTATAAGGACCAAGAAATATTCGCGCAAAGTTGATCCAAGCATGGGAAGTGGGAGAAATAACGTGTTGAAAGTGTGCACCACAGTTGATAGAATAGATCCAGTTTTCGCGAATTTCTGTGGTAATAAAAGTATGTTAGTGAGCACCTAAAAGGTGAAATTCGGTTTAAGCCAGTAAGGACGTATTTGTGCAGCATTTCATGTTCAATACTTCGTTGATCCCATGATGAGTCAGCCAATCAGCCAATGTCTCGCTTTGCTGTTTCGTATATTTATTTCTTATATAATACAGACGTTACTTCAAAAAAGACGATTACGTCCTTTGCGTCATGCGTTCAGTCATGCATATTTACCAGTGACTTCAATTCTGCCAAGTCACTGGTTTTCCAGGCTAGCTCAGGCAACCATTCCATGCTCTAATGGCACGAGGGAAGAAAGAGCATTTGTCCTAGCATATGGGACAAGATATATACCTTTATCTTTGTGTCTTTCTGAGTATTTTATTAAGCTTTGTTTTTTGTATTTGAAGATTATGGTTCAGTGTTTTATGTATAATTTCTACTTTACTTTTAAGTCTTCTATCCTGAAGGCTTTCTAAATTTAGTGATTTTACTAAAGGTGTTACTCAAGTCAAATGTGAATTTTCATTTGTAATGAATCTCACTGCTCTATTTTGAGTCTATTCTAGTTTCTTAATGTTTTCTTCAGTTGAGGGGTCCCAAACAGAGGATGTATATTCTATTATTTGTTTATTATTTATTTACTATGTGTCTGAGAAAGAGAAGGAGATTGGGAGAGAGAGAGAGAGAGAGGGAAAAAGAGAGAAAGAGAGAAAGAGAGATAGTGAAAAAGAGAGAGAGAAAGAGAGAGAGAGAGTGAGAAAGAGAGAGAGTGAGAAAGAGAGAGAGACAGAGAAAGAAGGAGAGAGAGAGAGAAAGAGAGAGAGAGTGAGAAAGAGAGAGAGACAGAGAAAGAGAGAGAGAGAGAGAGGGAGAGAGAGAAAGAGAGAGAGAGAGTGATAGAGAGAGGAATCAATCTTTGGTTACCAGAGACATTCAGCTGTCAAGAAACAAAAAATGTAATGAAATGTCTCCCCTACAATCTACCTGCTATAAATATGAAATGATGACTTTTGGCCTTTGCTAAATAAATGTCATGTCATGCTAATTTTTGTCTTAAGTCATTTGTCAAAGTATGCACATATTTCGTTTGGAAGTATTTTTAAGAGCAAGACAAAGTAGGCAGTGGTTGAGCGGTAAAGCGCTTGACTTTGCGCAATACTTATACTTTAATGTAAAAAATACTCATTTGCCCCCCCCCCCCCCATCAAGTGAGGGCCCGGGGGGATTTCCAAATTCCCCCATCCTCCCCCCACCTTAGCTACGCCACTGGGCTCCAGTGGAGTAACGAGCCGTATATTTTCTTTCTGTGTAATTCCATCTGAAGTAAAATGACTTAGAGATTTGATATGAGACGTACTCCCAAGAATATTCCATTGAATTTATGTTTGACATGATATGTATTTTTTGCACGGCGGGATTTGCCAGTATATGTGTAATTTATCTATGTATAATACATTGAAGTTTGCTACCAGTGGATTTACGTCATTTCCATTAATAACAGTTGTGCGATTAGGTTAGAGACATACGAGATAACAAATAATCCTATCGCAAGTAACATCAAGGGCAATCAAGGCATCTCCAAGTATGCCAATAATGCACAACCAAAGCAACGTCGGAACTAAGATAGACACTCTGAGTCCACCCAGCTCTAATGGTTACCTGACATTAGTTGGGGAAAAGTAAATGCAGTGAGTTGTTGTGCTGGCCACGTGACAGATGACCTTTACATCAACTGCCCTTTAAATCACAAGGTATGAAAGAGGAACTTTATTGAACAGGGTCAAAGTGTATTCCAAAATCAGACTAATGCGCTCCCTGGTCATGGCCGTATTTCTATATGCTTGTGAGTTTTGGACGTTGACTGCAGAGCTAGAGAGGAGGATTCTAACAATGGAATCCAGATGCTACAGGAGGATCCTTGGCATCACATTCCAAGACCGCATCACAAACCAAGAGATTAGAGACAGGGTCACTGCAGCCATGATGACCTGCTAACTACCGTGAAAAAACGCAAGCTGAAAATCTATGGCATATTTGGGGCTCGCAAAGACTTTCCTACAGGGAACAGTACCAGGAATAAAAAGGAGAAGAGGCAGACAGAGAAAGTGGTGGGAGGACAACATAAAAGAATGGACGGGCCTGCCACAGGTCCACAGACTAAGGGATAGGTAACAGGTAACAAGGTGTATTATGTATTTGAAACTACAAGGTACAAGCGTTTGTCTATATGTCAAAATAATATAAATGTATAATCTCGCTGATCCTTTTCATGTAATTAGCAAGAGCTCCTTCGTCTATTTTCACGTGTCTTTCACGCCTTGCAATGGGAGTACATCATGTTTTAAATAACATTTAATACAAAGCAGAGATCTCAACCTGTGGATCGCGACCCCCCTTGATTGACGATCGATCGGTCGATTGACGATTTCCAAGGGGTCGCCTAAGACCATCAAATTATGGGTTGTTTTTGTCTATTCTTCTATTGCTGTGTGGGTGGGGGGTCGCGGCAGAGAGGGAAATTGTAAGAAAGGGTCGCCGAGCTTAAAAGGTTGAGAACCGCTAATATAGAGCAATGTGGGCAAGATAGAAAAAGAGAAAGAGAGAAAAAAAAAGTACGGAAGTGGACAACAACAATATACAGAGAAAACAATAGATACAAAGAGATAATGAAAGTAGATACAATTTAAATCGAAATAAGAAAAACATTTTATAATATATTTTTAAGAAAGACCATGCCTCCATCATCCAACTTCAAAATATAATACAAATATTAAAAAAAAAATTTTAAAAAATATTTGATACAATTCGGAAATCGAGCCCGAGATACCGTTAGTTGCTTGACTGCCTTGAAGATGAACTTCCGCATTTTCTAAATTGGCCAACGGGGATGATTAACTCAGGCAATGATTTATTGATATGTTTTTTGTATGGACATCGAAGTCTAACACTAGACCTACAGTTCTGATATAGATCTAGAATGTAGAAGTACTCTATATTAGATCTAACGAAAAAATATAAATCAGCGCTTATAAACTTCAATAAAATTGAAACAACTTTAAAATTTAGTGTTATCGCAAAATTACGGCATGTTGGCTCTGGACCTAGATAAATTTGTAGCCAAATTTACATTTATTTTTTCAAATATTAACAGTCAATATAGAGTTTTCCCATGTGGCCAGGCGCACTAGAAAGTAGAGAGAAAAAAAGTTTGGTGTGTTTAGTATGAGCTAAAATGAAATTCACACCCAACGCATTTATTTTATAAAGCGCTTATTTAAGTCACTCCTTCAATGAGGAACTTAAGTGGGCGGACCCTGATATATAAAAAAAAAAAAAAAGAACAAAAATAAATAAAGACAGCTCTGACGCTCAAGGAGTGTTATGTTGGCATTTGCGTTTGTGTTTAGGGTTTTGCGATAGATGGCTGTAAGTTTTAATATATTGCAGACGAAAAATCTACTGTGATAATGGTGATCACGGTTAAATATAATACATTACACAAATTTTCTTAATACTGGATTACAATAAATAGAGTCTTTTGATATAATATAATCGTTAGATAAACTATATGCTTTAACATTTATTTCATTATACTGATTTTATTTAGTGTCAGCGGGAGGTATGGCGAGAATGAATGTTACATTGTTATTTTGGTATGATAGTTTTTATATCCCAATGCTGTGATTGTGAATAGTCTTTTGCATATGTTATGACTGAATGATTTAGTATTCGTTGAATGCGCGAGAGAGTGTGTTAGTGAGGTCTTGCTCCCGGTCCAGGAAGGTTGGACGTCTATTCCTTGGGCTGGTGTCTAGTATTATTTCTTCAGATTGATATATTTTTGTACTTTATTTGATATTAAAGTGTTATTATTATTATTTATGAATATATAAAGAGTTATAGTTGATGTGTATTGAGTATTAATTGTTCTAATTGAGTAACCAAGAAAGTATCAAGTAATAATTGTTCTTAATAGTAATATATAAGCAGGGGCGTAGCTAAAAATATTCATCGTTTGGGGGCCCGTGGGGCTTGACCACGTTGGGGGCCTCTGCAGTTGCTTATTATCTAATTTTCAATGTAAAAAACACTCCATTGGGGGCCTCCCTCAAGGGTGGCCCCGGGGGGGGGGGGATTTCCCCTCCTACCCCCACCCTGGCTACGCCACTGTATACAAGCAACCCCTAGTGAGCCAAACATAGGAAACTGAACCCTGACATTTAGCCTTCTATTTCATTACCTAATTCTCTACACAAGGTTTCTTTTCTCCTGATCGCAGTGCATTTCATATACTACATGTTCTTTATCAATACAAAACCAATTAATTACGACTAATTGATGCAATAATTGGTTGATTTTAATTTTTATTAATTCATTTGTTGTCATCGATCATGAATTTGGATTGGATGAGGACAAGTGGTCGAAAAATCGATAGCGAAAATCTAAACAGCATACAAGATAGAAAGTGAATTAATACACACGTTGTTATGGAAAGAGAGGAGGAGAGACAACAGCTAAAGTTTGAGATAGACAAAAAGTGACTAAGTGCCATACTAAGATTATTTTTTTATTCCTTTAGAAAATCTATTCAGGCACAAAGGTGCGAACTATTATACTGTACTTTACTCAATGTACGCCATACATTAGTCATTATAATAAACAAAACAAAAAAAGTACATAAAAAGTACTTTGAAAAAAAAAGTTTACACATAATAAAATTGTATCATCTAGTTCGGATCAGTCATGCAATTAAATTTATAATAGATCTAGACCAACAACAATACATTTGTGAAATTTGAAATATTTTTACCAATTTTTGTTTAGCGCTTATTCCATGCTTTTAACTTACTCAATATGTTATGATCCTATATTTTTTCTGGACCACTTAGGAAAACAAAATGTGTGGAGGAGGGGGAGAAAAGGAATGCTCTCCTCAGGCCTACGTGCTAACCACACTGCTAGTGAGGAACTTAGGACTAGTCAAGAGTGTATACTTAGTTGAATATATAGTTTGTTTCAATTAAGGGCGACAACCAATAAATGGGCCGAATTCAGCTTATACCACCACATTAGTCAAGAACAATTTCTTTTCCATGTTAAAGATACCAAACAAAATATTTAATTACCAACAGTTAAATGATAGTTAACTAAATTTTGGAACTGATTCTTGTGTTGTCATGTACAAGAATACATTGTTCAAAATTTCAGCTTGATTGGAGGTTGGTTGTCGGAGAAATAATATGTACGAACTTTTTACCAGACAGAGTTGATATAAGTTTTGTAATAATTGTTTTGTATAATAGTGTCACATCTGTAATTTTTTTTCCCAATCACTTGTAAATTTCCGATTGTAATTTCACGTTTGACTTAAATTTCGCCAACATTCTGTGAAACTCAAGTCTGTACTTTGTACTCATGTTATAGTAGATGAATATAGTGAAGCTAGAGTTGCTGATCTTCAATAAGTTGATACAAGTGTTAAGCGCATGTCTCAGATCGCCGTATTGTCCGTCCATCGCTAGAGCCCTAATGAAGATCAAAACAGAAAACATCAAGGACTGGGGCAGGAGAAGCACCACACACATAAAGGAGACGGTCATGAACATCCTTGCAGACTTGAGCTCCCTTCTGTTGACATGAGAAACCTTGTCAGAAGAGCTAGAAACCAGCTGCCTCCATTTGGCTTTGGACTTGAGCTTCAGAAAGAGAGTCGTGCAGCATGTGATAAGCACAATGTAGTTGCTGTAAGGCACGAGCATGTCTGTGACGTAATAGGTAACAGGAAACACTTCCGCTCTTCTGCTAGTTAAATAAACAACGTACACTGTTTTGTTTCGTTCTGGGACATAAGTCCAGTCAAAATATGAGGTATAAAACTGAGGAAACAGGTACAGAGAGTGTAACATAAATATGCTCCAGTTGACCACCACGGACACTTTATTTGTAATGATAGATTTGACTTTCAAAGGCCATGTCACGCAGAGGCACCTCTCCAAAGCGGCGTAAGCAGTTATCACACCACTGACCCTGGTAAAGTATTCAAATAAGTAGTAAGTTATGAAGCCAATAAAAATTTTAGAAACGACCAAATCTTTCTCCAGGATGTAAGGATTTAATAAAACAGAGTAGACAAGTTCAAATATCAGACCGCACAGGTCGCTAATGGCCAGGGCAGTCAGAGAAACATTTACACCATCTTGGTAGCCCAGCTTTCGAAACAGTGGTATGTTCACAATATTAGCCGCAATACCGAACAGACAAACGAACACATTAAAGACACAGCCAACAACGACAAGTAAAATGTCTAGTATAAGTGGATCGAATGTTGGCTTAAAATTTATAAGAATATCGGTGATGAATTTATTAGAGGTAGACATTTTTTGCAATGTATTTCCTTTATTTTTAGAGTCTTTTTACTCAAAAATAAATAAATGCATTCATTACATGGTGAAGAAGAACCAATGATGTAAGACAGCTTAAGCTATAAACATAGCAGTCTTTCCTATGGTCACTTAGGGACTACTTATTTAATCTTTGCATTAATTCAGTTACTTCGTCAAATACGTAAAATATATAAACTAAAAATAAATGCTGATTTGTTTATTTCCGATATAATGCAATACGAACATTTACAAAATAAACCAATTAATTGAACTACTTTGTTTAAATGCTTTGTTATGTTGTATAATGATTTTCTTTTATAACTTTTTTATTTTCTCTATGTTAGATAATTATAGAGTATCTTACACGAGAGCGTCATACAACGACTTCAATCATACTCTTCACATTAAATCTATCGCTATCTTTGTGGCGTTAAGTTAAATGTTCGTATAACCGACGTCGCCCCTCACACTAAAGCCAAAAATCCAAATATTGATTAAAGTTTTTGTTAAAGAAATTGTAATGACCGGGTAGACCCGTATTATTAACTCTTTCTCTCCTAACTGACGATACCAACGTTGATTCCACCAGAATGTGGTAAATAATTACGGAGAGAAAGAGTTAACTCTTTCTCTCCTAACTGACGATACCAACGTTGATTCCACCAGAATGTGGTAAATAATTACGGAGAGAAAGAGTTAAAATACTAACACGTTTTATTTTCATAAAAAAATAAATCCTATAGTATGGTATCCGAAACAAAAGAAATCGAAACAGAAGCTTAAAAATAAATATATTTCAAAGGTAGCAGAAGAAACGGGAGCTTCAAAGTGTTATACGTCGTAACCAATTTGTAATATATTTTTGAAATATCATTCGGATTCTCAAACTGTTTCTCTCCTTTAATTAGAGGTAATTCAGCTGACACTACACTTTCATTATCTGCTAAATACTACTAGATATCACAAAAAAAGGCAACTACAAAATTAATATCGTAGTATTCGTAGTTAACTTCATCTTATCATTATTTCTAGGCAAACAATCACATTACAAATTATATCATCTCAAATTATATAGTAAAGTTTTTATTTTCTTGTTCATGTATCGATTTCATATATTTACTAATGTCATATAAGTGAATGTATTGAAATATCTCAAGAGACCAGTTTAAGAACAGCTTTGTTCAGACCAGCGATTATTCTTCTAAACAACCATTTCAAATAAAGTCGGGAATAAATCTCGAACGCGGTTGATATCCAATGAAATGTTATCTTTGTTGAACGAACAAAACGAAGGAACTTAGAAGAAATGAAACAGAGGCAGTACCATGTCTAAATGGAAATTAAAAGAGCTTGACATTAACACATACAATTGTGTTACTGTTCTACACACAACTTGTGGTTTCCATTACACTGTCTAATGGAAATTCGAACATGGAAAGTTTTAATATGAGTGTTATGTAACTATTCAGCAAGTCTAGTATATAAAGTCTCGGAAAAATCCGATTACTAAAATAAGGCGAACGTGATGTATTATAAAAAAAGAGTGTGTGAAGTCAGAATGTCAGTTAAATAACGAAGTTCTAGTGAAAGAATTAATTTTTCATTGTAAAAAATTAAATCCATTAAACTGAATTATTGTGCTCTTTGAAATTTTCATTATATTTTGTGTTTCAACAAATTGAAGTTCAGGTCGTTATTTCACCACCCGTGTTTCAGCGTTGTATTTGATTCCAAACTTGGATTGTTTTCGTTTCGACTCGACATGTCGCATACTTTATGACTATTCCCCTTGAAGTCACGAAAAATATTTGTAATTTCACTTATAGATCTGAATAAAAATGGAGCAAGCTATGCTCTATCTTACAGTCCAATGTTTGTGCTACAGATATATTTTGGTTATCTCTTTTAACGATCAGATATTAGACTGTCATCTTTTTACATTCCTTACAGGAAGCAACGCATTCATTTTCAATACCTAGAAACTTAAGTCTTCTGAATGCTTGACGATTAAATAATATCTTTTAGAAGATTGAAGAGAAAGAAACCAAAAATACTTTAACAACTTGCAGTGACAGTGTACTACAGATGAATGTGAGAAACCAAGAAAAATCAATTAAAAACAAATGCCATTGTGATTTTTCATGCTCTGCTAGTCTTGTGGTACAGCTTTGCTACATGTCAAATCATTCATTTTAAAAGGAGCATTTTTGTTTTCCCAGTAGACGACAGTAGAAACAATAAATCTTGTCTGCTGACACAGAATGTATCAGTGAAGGACGTACAATACTTTTACCATTACACAGCTTTCGTTTGTAATGGACTTTAGAGAAATGTCTACCATCCTAATTTTTCAGAAAATTTTCCAAAGTAATCTCAGGTGGACATTTCGGTAATAAATAGTTAATACAAGATCTTTCCATTTTTTTCTGGCCACGTGGCAGGCTCTCATCAAGATTTTTCAATGGATCGAGCACATTTTTCTCATTACCCATAACTACATGCTGATCAGTTGTTACATTATTGTCTTCTTCCCTTACGACATTCACCACTGCAGTCTTTGCATTCTTCATAGAAACTGTTTCAGCTGTCTCACTACAAGTGATTATGTTCTCATTTTCGGGTTTTGATCGTTTTAAAAACGTATGTAAGGCGCCCGCCCACCTAGTTCTTAGCTGAAGCCTCATTGGCTTCTTTCTTCTTTTTCTTTTCCCAGCCAGCTACATATCTTCTACCAACATTCCTTGACCTTTTATGTCATTTTCTATCCACCTGAAACCAAATACCTGCTAAATATCATCTAGATGATCCTAGATCTAGTAGATCTCTGACTCTATCCTTCTAGTATAGTCTAATAGTGACTGATAGTCCTAGTCAGGTCTTTATTTTGTATCAAATTTGTCTAGATTTAGACCTATATAACACTTTCATTCTAATTCTTGATTTATGTCTCTAGATCTAATAAAAATAATATAAAAAAAATCACTTTTGATTTTTTTATGAGATCGAGATAGATGCCGATGCTTTTTTTTCGCTTAAGATTTGTGTTTTACATATTGAATGACACCCCAAAATAACATTTTTTTATATTTTTCCAGGAGATTTTAATAATAATTTACACGTCGTATATTTTGCATCATTATGCAATGACACATATGATTAGCACGGGGCCTATGAAAGCGCAGGGGCCCACTGCGGCTGCATAGGTTGCACTGGCTTAAGACCGGCCCTGTATGTATGTGTTTGTGTGTGTGTGTGTTTGTGAATGTGTATGAGTATTTGTGTATGTCTGTATGTGCATATAATGATAATAATACGGTTAATGACACTAGCTCCAGCTAGAACAACCTGCCCAGTGTGCAGCCGAACATTCCGGGTTTACATGGGTCTTATTAGCCATATGAGGAGGCACAAAACTCCAGTGCAAAGCCCTCAATCCTAGGATGGAGAAATGATCATCATCGAACCACGATGGACGAACTATATCTAAAATACTGACTTTTTCTAAAGTCTGCGCTCGTTTGAATAATTTATCGAGTAAATATATTCATTTATTTTGGTTCGTATAAACACTCCCAGTTCGAATAAGAATGCTTTCGTGTTCTTTTAGTCCTAAATGCCAATTTACATGGCGATTAGACAAAAGTTTCGCATACAGAACATGGCGGTACGGACAGTATGGAAGGAAATCTTATGATCCGACAGTTACAGTGGAGAAAGCACTATCCCTTATGGAAGGAAGGACGAGCGTTTGCAAAAGGCAGTCGGTTTTTGTAACCTGAAAGGTGGTCGACGTAAAAGACATGCCCCGCAGAAACACTTTTAAGACCAGCTTAGACACCAACTTGCTTTAACTGACATAGAAGAGAGCATTTGACTGCAGGCGGCTTCAGAACGAGATAGCTGGAGAATTTTTTTTATTTAGTCCACACTATACATAAAAGAATATCCACTGCCAAGGACAAACGTACACGACGAGAAGAGAATCTAAATCAAACACTGGCATATAATGGTTAAGTTTGCGTTGGTTGTGGCAAACTATGTAGGTCGCAGCACGTGCTGGGTAGCCACGTAAAATACTTCACTCTTTCACAATCATCGGACTCGAAGACAGTGTTTTTTTTTGTAAATAAATAGGTTCCGGTACTCAGAGATTGATTGCCTAACTTTAACTACTAATAAATTAATACTATACGTTAAAATACCTGAAAAGTAATATTTTCCCCACACATTCAAAAAGGTACCGGTACGCCGTATCGGTGCGTACGGTTACAAAAAGTCATATATACCAGTAGCGGTCTTAAGGGGTGGCAACTGGGGCAACTGCCCCAGGCCCCGCGCCTGAGGGGGGCCCCGCACTGGGAGATTTTATTGTCACCAACTTCGAAAACTAAATGAGTGGTCATAAACAAGGACTTGTTACTCAATATTTTCCCAGCATACCAATTGCCATTTAAGCTTACATTTTTTATTTCGAAATACCGTTCAGTTTCGGTAAAGACAGTCGAGTCTTAGAGGCTATCATCTTTTAACGTTCACAATAAAAACACATAAGTAGAAGCAACCAATCCTAATCGTTTCGACGTCTAATCGGATTTTATTTGGAAAATACGTAGTGATAAAGTTTGACTACTCTTTGCATTATGAAAAATTGTATATGAAAAATACATTTGTTTGTTTGTTTTGTAAAATGTTTTACATGTTTCGGAAATTCCTTCAGAGTTGAAGATAGTTATTTCCTAGTCCAAACCTCCCGCAGGACGACGGGGGATGGGAGCGGGCAGGGTTTGAACCCGGGACCATCGGTAAATCGATACGACAGTCCAGCGTGCAAACCGCTCGACAATAATGGAACTTTTGACTAATTGAATATTTAATGAAAATAATCAGTGCTTTTTTTTACCGTCACATCGTACGGCGTACTTCACTTTTTCCAATGTGGGGAAAAAATATTAATTTTCTTGAATTTTAGCGTTTATTGTTAATTTATTAATAGTTAAACAATTAGGCAATCCATTTATTTTTTTTTAAATAAAAAAGCACTGAAAATAACTAAACAATTGTACGGTGTATTCTCGAATGTCGCTGGTGATACGTTCTAAGACCGCACGCAAAGGTCAGATTTTCGCAGTAAGCTGTTTAATTTCATAAACGTATAATATTTTTCGGATATAAACAGTAGCACCAGTTGATGTGCTTGTACGGTTATATCGGCAAATCAGCTTCCAGCAAGTTTGAAGATGACAATATTAAGTTTTCTTTTTCCAATTGGCTACTGTGTGAACGTGTTGAAAAAACAAAAAACAAAAAAAAAAAACGCGGGAGTATTTTTAGCGGTCCCAGAAAGGAGAAAAGACGCTATTAGTTTTGTGTGGAATGTCTGTCCGTCCATCCGTTGCATTTAGATCTCTTAAACTATAAAAGTTAGTGAAAATCCGACATCATAATATTTAAGATCATTCAAAGTTCTGATGCAACGGCTACTTTTTTTTTTTTCTAAAACCGAAAAATCTAATTTTTAAATCACTTATGCAAGCAGTTTATTTCAGAAAAATGCATCACTTTTACAACTATTCATTATTAATGTTAACAAACACAGAAAGCTCTTTAATATAGGAGATAATTAATTACCCGTTTTTTAAACAGGTTTATATGCAAACTTTTTTTTGTCAATTTTTTTTTGACATTTGTATTGCTAAGTTAAGTAAGTTTTGTTATACTAACTACTACATTTACACAGAGAAAATCTATTTAGAATGCATATAAGTTGGACATAATTTAAAACAACAATTAATAAGTAGTTTTTCATATCACGTGTCATAATGTGGTAAAGTAATGAATAAACATCACTGGGGCACTACACAAGATCTGTCAACCTTCTTTCTCCAATCTATTCTGTCATTTATTTGTCATTGATAGAATTTCATTCTGATGTTCTTTCTGAAAATATTGAAACCTCCCTTTTTACTTGTCTGGGTGGACCACTTCGGGGGCAGATTTTGAGTTTGTGTTTCCACACAAACTGTCTTTGTAACCTTGTTTTTATAAATTATTAAAAAAAAAAAAAACGTGATACAGCCTTTCCGCAAAAGTCGGGTCTTCGAAAGTGAATGGACCACTGTAACTCATATAGAACACTTTATTCTTAAAGAACATCCTATTGGCTTCAATTAGCAGAGTGAGAGAGGCGACATACTATTAGCAGTGGCGAGTGTTTTTTATTTCATCTATTAATGCAGAACAATTAAAATACAGTATATAATGTACTTCAGAGGCCAATAGTAAACCAGCAGTACCCTACGTAATGTTCTATGTTTTGTTACAAAAATAAGGCCCACAGCTTTGAGGCAAACATACTGTATTGTTATTGTTGCAGCATTAGAGAAGGATTAGCCCGTTAGCGAGATGTGGTACGATATATAT
>JADKLZ010011407.1:25319-40496 GCA_021533235.1 Biomphalaria straminea | reverse complement strand
AAGAGAAAGCCAAGACAAACAAACATATATATATATATATAAATTTGAGTTTCTGACAGCCAGCACAACGACCAACCGCCTTTACTTTCCCCAACTAAAGTCAGGTACCCATTAGAGCTGGGTAGACTCAGGGGCGCCCTAAAAATCCCGAACTTCAAAATCCCAATCTTCACCGGGATTCGAACCCAGGACCTCAGGTTCGTAAGCCAAGCGCTTAATCATTCGACCACCGCTCCCCCCAATATAGCATAGATCAGTGAGCCCAAAATACGGACCGCTGGATTGCCACTACGACCTTAAACATTTGTATGTTTATGAAATGGAAAGCCTAAGAAACTACAAGGAACATGATAATAAGCCAACATGTTTGTTTTATATATAAAGTGTGGCTGTCTAAATAAACCAACATATACATAAACGCACGTATCTAATAAATGTGATGGCGTTTTTGTTTTGAGACGCGAATAAATGATTTTTAAACTACACCTAGAGATTGGAGGATCGATGGGAATATTTACCAATAAGAGACAAGAAAATAAGTCGCTGGTAAGTTAGCTAAATTTTAAGCAGAGAACTGAATCCATTTTCAGATGCGCAATAAAAAGATAATTTAAGATATCCTGTTAATGAATGTAAGTACTAAATTTACGTTTCTAATCAAATTGTTTCAGGTCAATATCATTTCTTTTTTTGTACATTTTCTGCCATGTGGCCCGCGACACGAGTGTTGGAAAAAAAATGTTAGCCAGCAGGTCGAATTAGGTAGGGCATTACAAGCATAGATTGATCGTAATCCTCCATCAGTTAATTACAAGGACAACAAAAAATATTTTTAAGTAAATTTGGTAAAACAAAATGGGTCGTAATTTTTCTCTACAACATTAAAGAAATCGATTCTTACAACTGAAATATCAAATTATATTGAAACAAATTGTACAAACATATATATGCATGTTATATGAAATAAAAAATTAACATTCATAGTCAAATTTTAAAAAAAGCTAAACGAGTAATGACGTTCTTGACTCAACTTAGTTTCTTTTACATATAAATTAGTAGAACACACATATCAGCTTTTTTAAATATCTTATATACAAAATGAACCGAACCAAATACATACTAGCTACTGAACTGGTAGGCTTAGCTGTTATACCTGCAAATAAAATTAAAATGAGATAACTGCTTTTCAAGTTTTAAGTATTTTTATTATTTGAAAAATTAAACCGTTTAAAATATTGAATATTTAAAGGAAGAAGTAACCATTGACTAACGAATAGTTTAACTTTGCCATATAAATATACCATGCAGCTAGGTGTATGTTATAAAGATTGAAAGAAAATCTTCAGATGTATATAAATTACAGAGAAAGTCAGATTTCTTTTTGGGCCATCAGAACAATAGACATGTAGTTGCTCTATGACTGAAGTGGTTACCGCTTAGTATCATGGATGATGGATCAAGATGAAGACTAGGATTTTAAATTTCGGGATCTTTAGGCACCAATTAGTCCGACTTGCTCTAATAGGTACCTAACATTAGTTGGTGAAAAGAAAAGGCGGTTGGTGTTTGTAAGAGGTTTCAGTTATAATTTAATCACTTATATCACCAGTTAGGCAAGAGCACATTTCATTACATTGTAACAACATCCCTTTTCATTAATTTGATATCTTAAATGTATTTATCAGTTCAAGAAAGCTTACGGGCGTGCCATTGTATTTGACCAAATTGTAAAAAAAAAAAGTTTTGTGTACATACTACAGTCAATGAGTCCAGCCTCTAACTGTTTCTTGGCTTGGTTGACATAAGGAGATGTATCAACAGTTGGACACAATGTCTTAGTGAGACAATTAGTCAAATCATTGAAATCTCTAGATAAACAAAATATAATAATAATAATAATAATACTTTGTTTCTTCAAATTGAATTAGGTATAAACTAATCATTGCAGCTAATAAGCTCTGTTCAAGATTAAGAAATTATTACTTCATTGGATATACTAGGCATCATCACCACAGTTATAACAATATTGTTTCTCTAATTGTAATTTATGATTTTCATAAATTTGACCACAGTTTACTTTATATCGACCCTACGTTTTCCCTGTTGCTTTGTCTTCTTTTTCTGTTATTTTAATTGTATGGCTTCTATAATTATCAACCAGATCTTGAAAGATTCAAGTGTAAACAAAGAGAAGATTACTGTGTTTAAGAAACTTTTCATGAAAATCCCTATGTTACTTCCCCTTACAAAACTTATGATGGAAAGCAGTGAACTGTGAGTTGGGTAGTAGCAGGAGATATACATAGATTCAACTTTGAAATGGAAATGTGGAAATAATAATAAGAATTAATATTTCAAACAAAAATTCTAACTCACTACAAAAACACGTCTTTAATCTAAAGTCACTTAGTCGACTCTCGTTCAAATCCCAAGTGATTATTAACATATGTTATGATAGAAAAGTTCATTTTTTATCATTCCGCATGACCCAATAACAAACATCATTCCAGACCTATCATTATCTAAGAAACACACACATAGCCTCCTTAATAAGAGTACCTTATATAAAGTGATAGTGATCGATAGTTAAAAAGGCTTAGAAGTAATCCCTCCCCCGTTACACGCTTATGGGAGAGAAACTGTCAAAATGTCATAGAAAAGTCAATCCGGGTGGTCACATTAATGGCAGCGCAGTTTCTAATAATTAAAATAGTAATAATTATTAAAACCCAGACATATTCAAATTATATACTAGCTACTAACTTCATACCGACAAGCTATTGATGTGTCCAGGCCATTTGTAGTTCTGCTGGTGACAAAAATAATCATACATTGGTTGAGGAGATCTTTGTTACAACTGGACGGGGCAGCTAGACAAAAATAGATTAACATTTCAGTACACTAAAAAAAAAATTTCATTTTTTGCTTCTTTTTTTTTTTTACAAAGCTTATAACATCTCTGTCAAGTCTTTCTCGTCAATTTTCTCACATCCAATCACAGATCAAGTTAAAGTTTTGCACAATTATTTCTAATAATTGACAAAACAAGAATCAATTTAAAAAAAAACAATAAACTTTTTAATTAACTGTATAGAAAATACAATAAACATGCATATGTGTGACGCTGCCGGACCAAGTAAAACAAAGGACGTTTGGGCCACGAGGCCTTCATCAGCTACAAAACAAACAGAAAGACAAACAATGAACACAAAACAGTCTTAAGCCAACTTATCTGCCCGATTTTGTTCTCTAAAGAGACAGAGAAGAAATGAGCTACGCTGGTGTAAATCGGAAGATGTTGAATAAAAGTTGAATGAGTAAAGGGTGTGCCCATTTCATTTTAATTAAAAGTGTGTTAACTGTTGATCACGTGAGGTTAGAATGGTGAGGTTGGAATGGTGAGGTTGGAATGGTGAGGTTGGAATGGTTGCAGGCATCCTCTTGCAGTTTTAAGAGAAATAGACAAAGATAAAGAGATGACAGTAATTGCGCGCTTCTTTCCCTCTTATAAGCCTATTATTCGTTTTTTTTAGTACTTTGATTATTTAGATTTTAATAATGTGTTTGACCTTGTTTTGTTTTGTTTATTTATTTGAAAATCTCTTCCAAGCTTCCCCATTTTTCATTTTCGTAAGTTTTAATTTAGGTTCCAATATCTCGCCACCACATTTCTTTATTTCTCTTTCTCTTCTATTTCTCTCTGACTGTATTTTACAGCTTAAGAACTCAAGTGGGATCCTTCAATAAAAAAAATTTAAACGAAGAGCAGATTATTCTGATTTACTTTTTGGTCAAAAAATTAAAAGCAAGTCTTTTTTTTTTATCTGGCTTTCTTCCAGCCATTTTAAATTATATCAAAGCCTGTCAACATTTATATTAAAACTAGTCGACCGGCGGCATAGCATACGCCGCTATTTTCCAGGGCAGGCCTTAGGCACTGCAACATATGCGACCGCAGTGAGTCCCGCACTTTCATTGGACCCGTGCTAATTTTTTAGGTGTATAAATTATTAAATTAAGTTACATGAAGTTAATTCCTTTTTCCAGTCTATATTTATTTATGTCTATGCTATTTTGTGAATGAAAAGAGTGCGGATTTGGATACACCATTTTCATTCACACCTTGCTGCGCCATTGGATCTTCCCATTTACTTGTTATAAGTGAATTCATGAATAAAAAATACTACAACATATGCGACCACAGTGGGTCCCGAACTTTCTTTGGACCCGTGCTAATTTTTAGGTGTATAAATTATTAAATTGAACCATTTTATAAAACATAACAGATTTCCCGCGGCCTCTTAATTTACCAGGAGCCCCCTGGAAATCTCCTGAAATGTTATTAAATGCTATGCCGCCGGTCGAAAAAGTCCTGGAAATTTCCGGACATTATTAAAATCTTTTTAAAGTAAAAAAAAAATATGCTATGCTATTTTGTGAATGAAAATAGTGCGGATTTTGGATATATTATTTCCCATTCACATCATGTTGCACCATGGGATCTTCCCATTTGCTTGTTATAAGTAAAGCGAATGCGTGAATTCATGAATGAAGAGTACTATGAATGGAGCTAAAAAAAATGGCTAATTGACCTTAATTTACGCGATATTAAGAATATAGCTTCACTCATGTAACAATGCTTTAGAAAAACAAATTTGAATGTTAATTTGATTAAATGGACTATAATTAGTATGTTCATGTGCTAAAGCATAAAACTATACTTGCGAAGAGAAGTTCTGTAATCTTCTTAGAGTTGAATTCGAGTTTTAGATCTAGATCTAGATCTAGGAATAGAGAGATGAGTTACCTTTCGTAATCATGTCTAATGAACGAATGTGCGTAATTAAAGTACTTTCTAAAGTGAAACCTGAGAGTATACTCTATCCGTGTATTGTTGTTGTTCTAGTTTCAATAGTCTAACGACACAATAATGTGGAAATACTTTTAATATTATGACAATAATCTGAGAAGAGATAATTATATAAACACCACTTTTATTCACAAAATAGTGCGGATTGGGATGCACCAATTTACATTCACACCGCGTGCGTGCGCCATGGGATCTTCCCTATTTACTTGCCGCTGGCATGTTGTGTGTTTGAACTTTTGTGTGTTTGACCTCTTACTTAGAGGATTATATATATAGATACTTACAGCAATTAATATTTCTAGTTAAAAGACGATTTTCTCCCTCGCTAATCTTTTTCTGTTTCTCACTGGCTGGACAGTTGATGGCAGAAACACATTCAGACAAAGTACGTAAATCTCTGGGAATAAGGAAAATAATTTGTAGATGTTAAAAGCAATGAAATCATAAATGAAGACAAAAAACAAGGTTGGCTTGCTTTAATAGGCCTACTGTTAGTTCAAACTATAGGATCACCTAATACAGCAAATATCACGGGATGAAAAAAATAAGATTTGTAAGAAAATTTGTACAAAAAGGTAATTAAAGAAATATTCTAAACTAGTCGACCGGCGGCATAGCATACGCCGCTATTTTCCAGGGCAGGCCTTAGGCACTGCAACATATGCGACCACAGTGGGTCCCTAACTTTCTTTGGACCCGTGCTAATTTTTTAGGTATATAAATGATTAAATTGAACCATTTTATAAAACATAACGCGGCCTCTTGATTTACCGGGAGCACCCTGGAAATCTCCTGAAATGTTATTAAATGCTATGCCGCCGGTCGAAAAAGTTCTGGAAATTTCCGGACATTATTAAAATCTTTTTAAATTAAAAAAAAAATATGCTATGCTATTTTGTGAATGAAAATAGTGCGGCTTTGGATATATTATTTCCCATTCACACCGTGGTGCGTACGCCATGGGATCTTCCCATTTGCTTGTTATAAGTAAAAATGCGTGAATTCATGAATGAAAAATACTATCATGGAGATTTTTAAAAAATGGCTAATTGACCTTAATTTACGCGATATTAAGAATATAGCTGCACTCATGTAACAATGCTTTAGAAAAACAAATTTGAATGTTAATTTGATTAAATGGACTATATATAATTAGTATGTTCATGTGCTATATATACTTGCGAAGAGAAGTTCCATAATCTTCTTAGAGTTGAATTCGAGTTTTAGATCTAGATCTAGATCTAGGAACAGATTTTAGATGTATAAATTATTAAATTAAACCATTTTATAACATATAACAGATTTCCCGCTGCCTCTTGATTTACCAGGAGCCCCTGCGATATCTCCTGAAATGTTATTAAATATAGACCTACGAAAAAGTCCTGGAAATCTCCGGAAATTATTGAAATCTTTTGTAATTCAATAGTAGATATATATACATGTGTTTTCACGAAGTTACTTCCTTTTCCCGGTCTATTGATTTCTTTATGTCTATGCCATAGACTATATATATAGTCTATGGTCTATGCATCTATGCTATTTTGTGAATGAAATAGTGCGGTGCGGATTGGGTCAATGCACACCGTGGTGCGTGCGCCATGGGATCTTCCCTATTTACTTGTTGCATTGTGTTGCCCGTCTGACCTATTTACTTTGAGAAATATAATATAGATAAGTTTCAAAGTTTTAATAGAAAAAAAAAGTCGTAAGTCTCTATGACAATGGAAGTTATAGATTCATCTACATTTTCTTTATTTTTAATAAATAAATTAAGGAATTAAGATAGATAACTTTATTGATCCATACATATGGAAATTCTGTTTGAAGACAATTGACAACCTCAGCGTAACTACTGTACAATATAGATGCACGATACAGATGCACATATGAACAACATTCACATACGAAAAAACACATAGACACTCATAACCAGCGCTTTTGAATAGACTTCTATGTACAGTAATGTACTGCTCGATGATGACAGAATGTTTATTTTTAATGTTGGTCATCCAGGGTCTATTATTACTGATTGTTTTTAATTTTCTTCTTTGATATAATTATGTTTCACAGAACTGGATGTACGAATTAACAGTTGTGTTAAGCTCATCTGTCTGGGCAGTGGTTTACAAACATGTCCCGATCAGTTTGCTCCAGACAACTTTGTATCTGTAAAACAGCGTCGTCAGACCATGACTGGATGGACTGTATGTCGGGTTTTGTTGTTTTTAAAACCAGTTTGTAGGCTACATGGGTGTAAGATGGATCATTGTTTGGTCCGACTCTCCGAAATGACGATCGAGATGTGTAGGCCATTTTTATCTTTCTAAATCACATGTCCAAAGTTTTATCGTGCCTTGTGTGACAATTAACATTTGACTATAAGTTGGCAAGTGTTGAGCTAAACAAGATGATTGAAATCTCCCATAATTAGTCGTTTAGCATCAGAACTTATTGTCTCAATAGCATATACAATGTCTAGTACATGTTTTGCTACTTTCTCTGTGTTGGCTGTGGGTGGTATATACACAAGTATGACGTAAAATTGTTTTAAGTCTCTCGGCAGGTAGTAAAGCCTGAGATTGTTACAAAGTAGTTCAATATCAGTCGTGCAAACTTTAGTTTGATTGAGATATAAGTAATACAACAGTACTGTTTATTGACACAAATGGCCAGTCCCCCTCCTTTTGTTTTGCCACTATCTGTTGTTCTGTCTGATCTGTACAAAAGAAACGCATCCAAGTCTACTAATGCGTCGGGAATAATTACATTTAGCCATATTTCAGTGAAACAGATTGGCGAGCCTTCACGGAAATGGTAGAAATGTTTGCAGCAACCATCAATTTCGTCCATTTTGTTATTTATTGATCTCACATTATGTTATGTATTGGCCATTTGTTTCCAAGAAGGCGGGTGTGTACATAGATTTATTGATGATCTTATTATTTATGCTATCCACTGAAATGCTGGTTTTTAACATGCACACTAATAAAATAGTCCATAAAACAAGTAACATATATATATATATATATATATATATATATATATATAGGTTTATTTCATATAATTACGGATGCATATATATTTATGTTTTACCCATTGTTTAAGTGTTATACAAAGTGGGCACTAAAGACACTTGAGAAGAGCTGGAAAGAATTTCGTTGATTCATTTTGATAATTGTTTCATGATATAGTACTTAAAAAAGGAAGCAGATAAAAGGTTGGTCATTGGCAGGACTGCCTCAGTAGCTGTCCTATTGTTTTCCCCACTGACTATCCTATTGACTACACACTTGACCACTCAACTTACTTATCGATTGGTTTACCCATTAAATGTCAAAAATTGTAAAAAAAAAATACTCACCCACAGAGTAAATCTCTCTCGTTGGTTCTGGTCGTAGAGGTCATGAAGAAGTTCAAATAACAAGAATCTAAACCGTCTTTACAGTCTGTAGGAAAGAGACGTAGGTGTAAATAGGACTTGATTTACATCCAGTTCAAACACACAGACATGATTTACATCCGGGTCAAACAGGTCAAGTCACATTGGGTGCTCAGTTTGTCATTGTCTTGTCAGTCTCAAATGACGTCAAAGTCCAAACCTTAAAAAGGACGACGAAAACTAATGGCCAGCAGAGTCTGAAACGCAAGACTATCCTGTTGATAGCCATTAGATTGCACTCCTCGTAAGCAAGCACAATTTTTCAGTTTTTCTGAAGTATCTCTAGAAAATAGTACAATTGTTTAGATGAAAGTGACCATAGGCTTCTGTTGTATTTGTAAAGATTGAGATCGAAGAGAAATCTGAACGAATCTGAACATTTACTTTTAGTTTTCAGAATCATCACTTATGAGGTCAATCCAATCTAACGATTGCGTATCTAAAATAAAAGCTACGAAAACCCAGCAGGGACCTACATGTTTTATTACGTGTGACGTTCCCAAAGCCGTTGTCTTACGAGGGTTAGTTTCTCTTTTCGCCAGCGAAACCTTTAGCCGGTGGTATATTTTTGATAGTCTGAAATATATACTGTTCAAACTTTGTAAGAGTTACCCAGTCGTCTCTTTCCAGTGGTCCCATCTACAAATCTCCGCCTCTGAATCTTGTCAGAAAGGAGTGCCCTTGGTTAGCTAACAAAAAGAAGAGCTGCTCTACTCAGTATAACTGTCAACGATGAAAGAAAAACAACATTTGATATATCCTGCTCCTATTCACGTTGGCCTGAATATCGTTATTTGTCGCTCAACTTGTCCATCTCATGGTTATTAAGGAACGCAGGCATCTTTATATGAATCTTTTAGAAGTCTTAGCTCCGCCTGTATAACAACCCGTTTCTAGATTTTTAGTATATTTAAATTGAACATTATGGTCAAATTTAATATTTTCTCAACAGCTCAGTATGTAAAAATATTTTTGGGCTCATTAAAGCTCACCCATCCAGCACATATCGCCCATCTCAGATATCGTTCATTTATGCCCAAAATACGACCGATATAAGTATTATTATTTAGTTTCCGACAGATGGAATAACTTTCAAATAACATATATTAAATTTCTGTATTGTATATTCAAAAAAAATATTATAATTTATTAGCCAGTGTAGGTAAATGAAAAGGCAATACGCTTAAATAATAATTAAGTTATCTTTCTTTGTTCTGTCTTTAAGCTGCAGTTTGTTAAGCAAAATGCTTAAAATACTAAAACCTCAGAAAAACACAATTTAACTATAAACTACATGTTGCCATTTTTATCAAGCATGATTTGAAATATCTCTATATCTCTTTCTTTTTTATTGGAGATAACTACCAACACCCTTTTTAAAACTATAATCAATTCTATAGTTACATTCATTTCACAATCAATTACCTACGTGACCCAATAGGACGTCAATTATACAGACTAATTAATCAAATTTAAGCTAACATTCTTCCGAAAGTAAATATCACTGAATTAATATCAAGATATACAAATAATTGTAAGATTTCTATCTATTTACTTTTTTTTTTTTGGTGACATTACAATTCATTTGCTAATTTAAAGACATTTAAAAAAAAAACATATGTGGTTGGGACATTCTAATTCATTTAATATCTACTAATTTATAGACATTTTAGAAAACAAAACATAAGTGAATAAGACATTACAATTCATTCATTATCCAAAAAAAAAAAAATTGTTAGATGAACTTTCATTACAAAGAAATGTTAGGTAATAACAACGTTGAAACTTACCTTTTGAAAATGGAAATGTTGTGGCGGATGTTGTACTGGCTGGGAAACGAAAGATACAAAGAAGCAAAACATAAGAAATTCTTTAAAAAAAAACAACAAAGCTTAGTTAAGGGAAATAACTCCTCACTTTCAACTTTATCTCTCAATAATGTTTGAAATTATTTCCCTTATTCGATATGAAACAAAATAATAAATGACCAATAATTATTTGACTAATAGGTTATTTTTCTTTTATTGATTCGTAACAAATGTTGAAGGTTTTAGCTTGATCTGAGAATGGGTGTGGGAGAAATAGCGTGTACAAGGGGACCAAACCCTACATATTTACTATTATTTAGCTGTATCTGTGATACAGGAAGAAATAATTCCCTTTCTTGGAATCAAATCCAAAGTTAACCAGATATTTGTGGAGCGTAAGCGGGACACATGTATCACTGGGTGTAAAAAAAACAACAACAGGCTCAGATTTTTTTTCGAGCAATATTTCAACAACATGGGCTTTATTACAGTACATCACGATGTACACACACACAAACATACATTTTACACACAATGTAGACCTATACACGTTCAAATAGTTGCAGGCTTTCTAAAACATTTTGAATGATAGATTATCTTTTGATGTGATCCATCTCTGAAGTAACATAGGCAATGATCATAAATCTTTACGATTGTCACTGCTTCATCACTTTACTCACGCTTTTCTTTGAAGAGGTATAGTTTGCTTGGCTTGCTTGGCTACCTAGAAGGGGGCTCGAGGTTCGACACCAGACTCGGGCAGAGTTGTGTTTACTGAGCGCCCAAAGGCAGCACGGGAAACCAACTCCTAGATACCCCCTCCCCCCACTGGTCCACAAATGAGATTGGACCAAAGCGCTCTGAGCATGCTATAAGCATGGAAGTAGCGCTATATAAAAGCTATAATAAAAAGCTATAATAATATAGTTTTTAAATTTCATGCTTCTGTTCTTGCATTCCTGAACCTAATCGTCAGTGGTAGAAGACACTTGAAGGGCACTGACATTCTGTCCCTTACTAAGTAAAACTTCTACATAGAGTATTGCCGAAATGTAGTGTACAAAATGCAGCCACAATTCAGCACACGGGATTTCAAAGAAGCTATTGATAATGGTGGGTCGATTCTCTTGTGAAAAGATATATGATTTCAAAGCAGGATATAATTTAAGTAGTCTCCGAAACGATGGAAAAATCGTATCTACGCCCCTGTTTACAAGATTTAGAAAGATATAAAAACAAAAGCGGGACAACATTTTTTTTTTTTTTTAAAGATAGCGGGACAAACGGTAAAAAGCGGGACTGCCTAAGTCAAAACGTTCTGTCACCTTAGTATAAAAATAAAATATTTAATTAGCAGTATAACTTGACTAAGTGGTAAATTTGTATTCATTCATGTATTGTCTACCGAGTCTAATTCGATGGATGGTTTTGTTAAATTTCAACTTGATCCGTGGGAGAAATAAAGCACATAAGAATGTACTGGACAAACAGAGTGAGTTGATATAAGCTTTGTTAGAAAGAAAATCAAATGTAACAGTGCAAGTAAATCATTCTTATTCGACTTAATTCTCTGCATCTTTGGTCAATAATTTAATCTTTTTTTTTTCAGACATTTCCATTTTATGCAGAAACCATAATCGTTACTGATTTTGTGTACATTTATACGTATTTTTCGAACATTTTTTATTAGTTAAAGTCATAGGTAATGAGTATATCATCTTGACAAGCATTTTAAATAAAACTTTTAGAAAAAAAAAAGAACAATTTAATCTTCTTAATCTCCCTCGCCATCAGTTAATAATGTTACATTATTTAAAAACTTAATGTATTCATCAGTATTGGTACTAGCTATTGATGGTATTCTAAACTAAGGTCAAGCTTTACATTTTAATTATTAAAATCTATAGAACAGATGATGTAAAGTGCATGTTTTTTTTTGTCAGCGTGTCTTGTAGCCATCAGAATGACCAACCGTCAATACTTTTCCACATCTATTGGTTGGGTACCGATTAGAGTTGGTTGGACTCAAAGAAGACCTAAAAAATCTCCTGGATTTGAACCCAAGACCCCTTGGTTCAAAGAGACTTACCACTCAGCCACCAGGTCCCAAATGATGGTAATGTAACAAAAATAGTTAATACTTCACATTCATCTGAAACAATCATTTGTAAAAACAAAAGGTTTGTCTATAGAATCCAAACAATGAATGAAGAGTCCAAATAATGAAATAAGAGTCCAAGCAATGAAGGAAGAAAAACAATGAAGGAAGAGTCCAAACAATGAAGGAAGAAAAAAAATGAAGGAAGAGTCCAAACAATGAAGGAAGAAAAACAATAAAGAAATAGTCCAAACAATGAAGGAATAGTCCAAACAATGAAGGAAGAGTCCAAACAATGAAGGAATAGTCCAAACAATGAAGGAAGAAAAACAATAAAGGAATAGTCCAAACAATGAAGGAATAGTCCAAACAATGAAGGAAGAGTCCAAACAATGAAGTAAGAGTCCAAACAATGAAGGAAGAAAAACAATGAATGAAAAGTCCAAACAATGAATGAAGAGTCCAAACAATGAAGGAAGAAAAACAATAAAGGAATAGTCCAAACAATGAAGTAAGAGTCCAAACAATGAAGGAAGAAAAACAATGAAGGAAGAGTTCAAACAATGAAGGAAGAAAAACAATGAATGAAGAGTCCAAAACAATGAATGAAGAGTACAAACAATAAAGGAATAGTCAAAACAATAAAGGAAGAGTCCAAACAATGAATGAAAAGTCCAAACAATGAAGGAAGAGTCCAAACAATGAAGGAAGAGTCCAAACAATGAAGGAAGAAAAACAATAAAGGAAGAGTCCAAACAATGAATGAAGAGTACAAACAATAAAGGAATAGTCCAAACAATAAAGGAATTGTACAAACAATGAAGGAAGAGTCCAAACAATAAAGGAATAGTCCAAACAATGAAGTAAGAGTCCAAACAATGAAGGAATAGTCCAAACAATGAATGAAGAAAAACAATGAAGGAAGAGTACAAACAATAAAGGAATAGTCCAAACAATAAAGGAATAGTCCAAACAATGAATGAAGAAAAAGAATGAAGGAAGAGTACAAACAATAAAGGAATAGTCCAAACAATAAATGAATAGTCCAAACAATGAATGAAGAAAAACAATGAAGGAAGAGTACAAACAATAAAGGAATAGTCCAAACAATAAAGGAATAGTCCAAACAATGAATGAAGAAAAACAATGAAGGAAGAGTCCAAACAATGAAGGAATAGTCCAAACAATGAAGGAAGAGTCCAAACAATGAATGAAGAAAAACAATGAAGGATGAGTCCAAACAATAAAGGAATAGTCCTAACAATGAAGGAAGAGTTCAAACAATGAAGGAAGAGTACAAACAATGAAGGAAGAGTCCAAACAATGAAGGAAGAGTCCAAACAATGAAGTAAGAGTCCAAATAATGAAGGAAGAAAAACAATGAATGAAGAGTCCAAACAATGAAGAAAGAAAAATAATAAAGGAATAGTCCAAACAATGAAGTAAGAGTCCAAACAATGAAGGAAGAAAAACAATGAAGGAAGAGTCCAAACAATGAAGGAAGAAAAACAATGAATGAAGAGTCCAAACAATGAAGGAAGAGTCCAAACAATGAAGGAAGAGTCCAAACAATGAAGGAAGAAAAACAATGAAGGAAGAGTCCAAACAATGAAGGAAGAAAAACAATGAATGAAGAGTCCAAACAATGAATGAAGAGTACAAACAATAAAGGAATAGTCCAAACAATAAAGGAATAGTACAAACAATAAAGGAACAGTACAAACAATGAAGGAAGAGTCCAAACAATAAAGGAATAGTCCAAACAATGAAGTAAGAGTCCAAACAATGAAGGAATAGTCCAAACAATGAATGAAGAAAAACAATGAATGAAGAGTACAAACAATAAAGGAATAGTCCAAACAATAAAGGAATAGTCCAAACAATGAATGAAGAAAAACAATGAAGGAAGAGTACAAACAATAAAGGAATAGTCCAAACAATAAAGGAATAGTCCAAACAATGAATGAAGAAAAACAATGAATGAAGAGTCCAAACAATGAAGGAATAGTCCAAACAATGAAGGAAGAGTCCAAACAATGAATGAAGAAAAACAATGAAGGAAGAGTCCAAACAATAAAGGAATAGTCCTAACAATGAAGGAAGAGTTCAAACAATGAAGGAAGAGTACAAACAATGAAGGAATAGTCCAAACAATGAAGGAAGAGTACAAACAATGAAGGAAGAGTCCAAACAATGAAGGAATAGTCCAAACAATGAAGGAAGAGTCCAACCAATGAAGGGAGAGTCCAAAAAAGCAAAAGAAAAGAAATGCTTTTTAACATTTCAAAGTTTATCTTTTGGAAAGAAGCGCGTATTACTGCCATTTATCTGAAAATGTCAGGTTTTAACTCTCTTTCTGCAATATAAAACAAAATTAATTAACTAGTAACAATTGATTAACTTATTAGTTATTTGATCTATAGATTCGTGTGATGTCATCAACTATTATGCAAAATTTTCTACTTGATCCTAGAATGGTATTTGGGATAAAAAACGTAATAAGGGAAATTAATCCATGTATACATCCAGATATTTCATTAATTAGCTGTTACTTCCCTTATTTCAATATCAAACAAATATAACTTATAATAATTACCAACAATCTATCAAATGGCTGGTCAATTTTTGTTTATTGATTCCGGTTTTGTCAGGTACAATGTTTAATCGTGCAAAGCGGGAATTTTTTTTTATCAGACAGACAGACAGACAAATAGAGTGAGTTTGTTTGAGCTTTGTAAAAATGAAGAAAGAGTAGATATAATGGATGAAGAAAGTTTTTTTTTAAGATAGACTGAGCCTGTTACATACATGCCGTTGTCCGCATAAATGTGAGTAAAAGAACAGTCAGATAAATGTATTTCTTTAATAATTAACCACATACCTGGTGTGGTGGATGTGATGGTTGCTGTTGTGGTAGATGTCACACCTGCGTATTGAAATATTTGGTTTTAAATAGCTCATA